>VNJO01003873.1:0-10778 GCA_008042535.1 Drosophila tani | reverse complement strand
ATATAAATTGGGAAACAAAAATAATATTCATTAAACAGCACAAGCTTCAAGGTTTTTAAGGTTTTAGAATAAAGAAGTTAGGTCTAACAATTATAATTAATGGTTCCCCTGTTTCTGCAAGTTGTAGCTCTTAATATTTTATGGGAGTCACATTAATGAATCTCAGAAACAAAAAGACTTACAGATATGGAAAACTATTTTATTTCCAAGAAAACTTCAACAGAGAAAAAAAAAAAAAGAGGGAAACAATTTTATTTCCAAGTAAAACTCCGCAAGCAACTAAAGTGTATTAATAAATTCTTCAATGATTTTATAATTATAAGTACTTGTCAGACATAATCCTCTTGAAACTATATCTTTCATCCCTCTTAAACAAATTGCTTTCTAATTTATAGTATTTTAAGAGTATTAAGCAGAATTAGTATCCAACCTTAATAAATCCAGTGACCACTTCTTGATTTATTTCCACCCATTTTTCTCAGTGATAAAGTGTAGATTGGGAAGAGTGCTCCCACTACCCCGGCTCCAAGCCCTCATTCACTCCCCTCAATCCCGCACCTCTGCCTCCCCCCTGTTCTGCTCGAAAGCACAGCGACAAAATGTGTGTGTGCGAGTGTCTGGTTAACATGGGAATCAATCTTTGAACAGAGCTATATTAAATTTCGAACATTTCCGCAATTTCACAGGCAGTCAACCAAGAATAGGCCAGAGATAGAGCTAGAGGAGGAGGAGGCAGGCAGGGGTCTGGTCTCGTCTTAAAGGTTAGGGAGGGGGGCGATATTTCTGTGACAGCACTCACAAGTATTTAATTTGATGTTTATTGAACTGTTTGGCAGCGTCATCGATACTGGAACTTAACTACATTTCAAGCGATTTGCTTTCCAACAAGTACTAGCCTTTGCCAATCGTCAGCTTTGTGTTTAATTAACTTGAATTTGCATTCGCCACTCAGGGGCTCACACACGTGTGCACTCACACAGATGCTCAATTATGGCCGGGGGGATGTGGGCAGCAGCAAGTCAATCAATCATCCTGTAAAATATATTGTAATTGCATCAAAAAAGAGCACCAGCAGCAGCGGCAGCGAGTTAAAAGCCAGCGAGCGAAGGGGAGCGCCAGATAGTTGGGCATAAATTACGCATACGCGGCGTGGACAAGTGCGGCAAATCTCTCACAGCGGAATTTAAAATGCAAATAAATTCATTAAAAACAATCGCCAGATAAAAATGCAAAGAGAAAAAGGCAAAAACACAGTACGAGTCAAACATGGAAGCGGGTGAAGAGTGGAGGCGAAGCCATTTCATGTGGATTGTTGCCATTGTTGTTATTGTTTAACATATGCCGGGTGTAGTTGTTGCTGCTGCCGTATTTATCTTCCATTTGGTATTGTGCTAGTTAATAAATCTTCATGTAAAACACAAGAGAGCGAGAGCGCTGTGTCTGCTATTTTATCTAACTTTCATTAGAACAACAATAAAGGCAACCGCAGCGACAATTGCAACAGCAACAGCAACAACTATGGCATTGCATTCATTGCCCGGCGTTCATTGAACTTCGCCGGCAAACTGCAGTGGCAAAGGCACAAGTAAAAAGCAAATTCAACGAGCAAAAGCAAACGGCATCGGGCAAAGCCGAAAGCAAAAACACAGAGCCAAAAGCAAACAGTGAGCGCATGTGCGAGTTGTTTTAAAATACCGTGTAATTATGGAGATTCAGGATATGATAGGCTTTGTTTAAGAAGATGTAAGGATTGGTGAGTGACTTAATGGTATTAGAAATTTAAGGAAGACTCTAGATAGGGTTCTGTAAAATATAATTAAATATAACTTGTTGGGCAGATACTAGGGAATAAAATAAATGTTTTCCAACTTATTTTGTTTTTGTAATATATTTCTAAAAGCCACTGTAAGTGCAGGGTATCCTACAATCAATACCCTGGACTGCATGCTTCCATCTTCATTTTTATTTCTTTATTTTTTTGCACACTCCTACCCTTTTCTTCATCTGTGATGTTCGTATCTCCGCTTGTTATTGCTTGTTGTAAATGCCATTAAATGCTTGCTCGCGCCTTCGCATTGTTCTTCTCTTTCCAGAGAGAGATAGCGATGGCGGCACAAACATTTCACACAGTTTCATTCATAAAATCGTTGACATGCACTGGCACTGCAGTTTAATGAGATTTCGCAATTACACAAAAGACTCGCTTTAAATAAACAAATCGAATTTGCCTTTTGGTATTTGGGTTTCTAGTTTAACTTTGTCGTTGTGCCTCTGTGTGTGTTGCATTTAACGTGCTTTTAACGTGGCTTATGCAATGCAAGGAAACTCGTTTTTGTTGGTTTCCATGATAACTAAGCGCTCTTTTATTTTGGCATTTTTACAGCTAAAAATAAACAACATAATTGCATATTTACTGCCACGCTCGCTTCGGACGCTTTTGTGATTTGTTTTCCCGCTCTTTTTGTTTTTCTTTCTGTGTTTTTGTTTTATTTTTTATCTGCGAGCGGAAGTCACAATTTCAGTTTCATTTTTGTCTTCGCCTCTGCTTGTGTGTGTTTTCTGTCTTTTATTCGCCATTTGCATACGAGAAACATTTCTGCCGTGCAGTTTCTGCTTTTGAGGAGCGGATGCAGGCGCATTCCAAAAAGTTGAACTAATTTATGTGATTTTATTGGCTGACCAGCGTCGTACATATCTGGGCTAATAGAAAGTCTCTGGTGTTTTTCATTTTTAGAAAGTTTCCTTTGTCATTCTATACCTCTGGGTTTTCCACGGACAGAACAAACCGTTGGCGGCTTTTCACACGACCGCAGTTAGGGGGAAATAAAAGGAAGGAGTGATATAATTTCCTATAAATTTTAAAATATATTTAAATAATTATTTTAGCCAGATTTAAAAAAGTTTCTGTATACGATTCCCTTGCAATAAATATATTTTTCTTCGAATTCCGCCATTTAATCTTTGCTGATGCCACAACTTAAATAGCTTAAGGCCAAACGCCTGACAGATGTTGGGAAATAAATCCATTTTTTGTTTCCATGTTTGTTGTCTGCCAAATCTGTTTCGATTTGCGGAGACAGCCAACGAAGACCAGAAAGCGCTCGAGTGTCCCGCCGCCATTAAGCATACGCCGTGTGTGCGCGCGCCTTGCCAATTAAGACAGACCATTGAGTCATCAGATGGGTAAATCTGGAAAAAGAATAAAGGCCACATGGCCACACATTGCGGAAGACCCAAGCAGTCCAGTCCAAGCCGGGGGCTGGTGCTGCAAAGTGGGGGGCGTGGCGTGGCAGTGGCATATCGCGCGGTGCACACGGCGAGACACGCGTCTCAGATGTTTTATGCTCATTGCACAGGTAAATGGCTGAAACGAGGCGACAGCGACAGTCCAACTCTCCGGACTCTGCGGACTGCACTGGACCATTGTTTGTGTCCATGTCCATGGACATGTACAGGTTGCAGTGTGCCACATTTCGCAAAAGCGGCAAAAACAGGAACGGCAACGGCAACGGCAACAGCAACGGCAATGGCAACAGCAACAGCAACAATGGGCCACAAATATTTGCCAACGTGACCGTGAACTGGCATAATGTGGCACGCGATGCTCATGCCGCGACACGTGCCGCTGGAGTTGAGTTCGCTCCCCTTCCCGCCTTCCAGCTCCCACTTTTCCCCCCTCGGAAACACTTCACTTTCCGTGCAGATTTGCAAAAGGATTTACACGCATTCTCACACCCCTCGTCGGCAGCTGTGGTTGCTGCAATAAAATCGGCAATTAATATTTGAGTAACTTCTGTTCGGGGGCCCCGCACGCACTTTGCTTTGCAAAATTTATGATGAAAGCCTTTCAATTTTCATAAATTCAAAGCCCAGGCGGGGTCCGGACAACTTCTAGCCCGAGCTTGAGCCTGGGCCCAAAGATCAACCGAGATTTACGCAGTTAGGCTGCAAAATTTATGAGCTCAGCTGAGCCTTTGGCCCGTAGTTGATGACTATGTTACTTTTATCTGACCAGAAATTAACTTTTCGGTCTTAGGCCTGGCTTGCCTGTGTTGTTGGCCATAAATTTGCCCCGCTGAATTTGCTAATAACAGCCGAGCTTGGCCAAAAGGAAAGCGAAGGGGCAGAGAAGAGGAAGTGGAAACCGTTGAAGTTTGTCCGCTAAGTTATGGCCATGACTTTTGGCCCAGGCCTGGGAAAATTACGCTTTCCCTGCCTCGTCACTCTCCCCATAATTGGCATTTTCATTATCTATGCGCCACAATGCAATGGATCCCGTAATCTAGCCACTTTTCACACGTTTAAGCCCACTTTAAATGCATCTATTTATATTCATGACAATTCGCTTTGTTGTTTGTTATTTGTTATTGTTACCGATTTCATTTCGCATTCCCCAAATAGCGCAAAAAATACATAACATACTTGTACCCTAGAATAAATTATTAGAAGGTTGTACAGGCTTTGTTAAATAATTTCCTTTTGTTATAGGAATACAATTTTGTTTCAATGATTGCTGACATGTATATTTAATAACGTTACAGTATTAATGGGTACTTAATAGTTTAAATCTCTTAAAATAAAGCTACATTGTAATTATTTTAAATTTTTAAATATTTTCTAACACTGAGTATCTTTCAGCTTTAATACTCAACTTTAAACGAATTTGTACTTGCTTTTATTGTGCACTCGTATGAGTTTTTTTACGACCAAGTATTTCAACTCAATTTATTCATTTTTATTGCGGTTTGCTGTTGCCGATTTGTTCATTATGAGTATTACTAACCCGTTTGGTATGCAAAAAGTCGAAGCGAAGAAAAAAATGATAATTTGTTTTGTAGTTTGTATACAAATTCCTGATATTGGTATGGCTTATTGTTCTGCCCCGAGTGTGGTGTGTGTTTGTGTGTTTTTTATGTGGGCGTGCCGGTTTTTATTTAACCAGCCGGCTCACACAAGCCAATCCTCTCTCGTTCTGGCCAAGTTGGTAGTTGGCTGGCAGCGCTACGTGCCAAGTATGTGTCATGTTCTTAATGGAGAGCCAAGCCGGGCTTGTGACTGACTGACTGAATGGCTGGCTGACTAACTGCAGTCAAGATCTGGCAGTCGGTGTGTACAATTTATTATAGAATTAACCTTCAACTTTCAAATGGCGCTGCTGCTGGTGCAGCTGGCTTGGCTTAATGTCGAACACCGAACACCGAACAGCAAACAACAAACAACGAGCAACCAAAAACGTGCATTTAATAGACCTTGAATCGAGGGAAAAACAAACTGTGAGAAAAACTCGTTGCAGTCTTTGCAGTTCATTGACACAATTTTCATGTTTTGTGTGTGTATTTTGAACTTTTATTAAAACAAGTTGCGGCCAGAGACACAACGCTTTTTGCCCACATTGCCAATAAACCAAAAATATACGTAGTGTGTGTTTGCAATGAGAATTTCCACGCGCCGTGTGTGTCCAATCTCTTGCACATATTACACAATTTTTTCGATTGTTTATGTAGGCGCCAGGAGCCGGGAGCCGGGAGTCGGCAGATGGGGAAGACCATGCAGGCAGACGCAAACCTGGCCATGATTTATGGCATTTTACGGGGGTACTTTAGCATTTTCACAGTCCATTTGGCTAATTGCTGGCAGTTTCAGCCGCCGGGCCCTCGTATGCAAACGAATACGAATTTTTATAAAAGCTTCAGCTTAATTCTGGGAACGTTTTTTCTCCGTTCTCCATTTATTAGGGGTACACATATCCATAGTGTGTAGTACAGCCACTTGAGTTGATCCATTCCCCATGTCGGACTATAGCCACTCGTGTGGCTCTGCTTATTTTCACATTGTAAAGCGATTACGAATCGAATTATGAGCTTGACATGCAGACAAATCCCTCAACATGACACAAAACAGACGAAAAAAAAGAGAGATGGCCCTGAATACTGGAGACCCAGACGTCGTCTGAATAGATGGTCGGGCTTTGTTTTGTGGGCTTTGAGTAGCTGTGTCAGTGGCTCCCTACCATGTTATACTCCGCACTCTCTGGCATTTTAATTATAGGCCAAGCCTGGAAAAGCTCGGCCCTGGCAACGACGACTACATTTATGATTGTTGCCAGTCAGCCAACTTCGTCCACCTGTGCGGTGCGGACAGGCTGGCTGGCTGACAACAATGAACTCGGAGATTAGTGACGAAGGCAGGGGTAGTTAATTAATATGACATGGCATGGAATCAAAGGCAGAGCCAAAAAAATGCCAAGTATTTAATGATGATGTTGTGCCTTGCCCGACCTGGCCTGTCCCCCATAATTAGCCAATTAAACCTGGCTTCCCTACTCCATATATCTCTCTACACTCTCCCGGATACCGGAGCATGGAGCACGGAGATTCGTCGTTTCGCTTTCGTTTGATGTATGCAAATGACTTTTGATGTCATTGAGCCTTTGGCACAGTTTTGGTTTCTCCGTTGTCAGTCTGACTGCATTTCTGCTCCAGTAAGCAAGTTAGGCAGAACACGAGATTCCATGAGAGATCGCTCGGCACTTGAAAGGGAAACGTAGCCGAGCCGCCAGCGGAATTTATTATTTTTTTATTACATCGATGGGACCGCGTCGAGATTTACGATGTGCGACAGTGACAGATTCTTGTCCGGATTTCGGTGTGATGTAAATTACGAGCGGCGTAATTTTAATTGGCAGCGAATTCTTTGGGAATTGTAGTCGGTTTTTTATAGAGTTACGCACTGGGAAAAAATAAAGGAAATTTGTAGCTTTTTTGTAGAACCTTTTAATAGAGAATGTATGTATAAATATGTATGTGTAATGTTTCCGATATTTATTGTTTTGTTTTTGTTTAATTGTATCTATTTAATTGATTTTGGATTCCAAAATTTTTTTTTATTTGATGAGTACTGGTTTATATCCGACTCGAGGGACCAAGTAATATTTTTTTGTTGGGTTGGCGGGGTCATCTCAACATCTGAACAGATGCCTTTAAGATAATATTTTGACATTGTTTGATTTTGTTTAAGTAAGTAAATAATCCTATTTGCTCAGGGGAACACTTAACACATTTCTCGAATTGTTCTTCGTATTTTTGGGAAGTGTTCTTTATTTCTTTATTTTTGTGGGTTTGCCTCATTGGGGCTTGACCCCACACATTCCAAGCAAACCCCTTTTCTTGTGGCCTGTCGGCGCGTGTGTTTTGTTTTCATTTTCATTTCGATTCCGTTTGACACTTTAAGCGGGTTAATAAATTTTATAGCGTTTCCAGCGAAGAGCGCGTGCCAAAGCGATAGCCGTGAGCTCATTATCTCATTCGCCATATATATCCAGGCCCAGGCGCTATACATTTAGCTTTAAAAGAGGCTTGGCTTGCCGCAAATCTCATTTGGGCTTAATTTACCCAAATCCTGAGATTGAGACTGAGGCTGAGACGAAGACGCAGGCTAAGGTCGAGTGAGGACTGGGACACACCTTTTCGTGTTGGCAGACGCACCTTTCCGCTAAGCTCGCCAGGATGGGACGGGGATGGGTATGGGATATTATGCCTTGGGAAGTCAGCTCTCTAAATCAACAGCAGCCGTAAGTTGATATGAGCGAATGTGACACCAGCGACCCCGGGGGTAAGGTTCGGTTTGGTTTTGCTGGCTTGGCCTGAAGGTTCGACGAGAACGAGGGTCGTCCTGCCGCCGAAACTCCAACTCAAACAGGGCGAAAAGGCCAAGGTGCGATCACGTGTGGTCGGGGATGGGGACGGAGACGAAGATGCTCGGATTGCGTATGTCGGGGCACTTCAAAGGCTCACCCCCGGAAACTAATGATAGACAAAAGGGCTGCGGAGCCCAAACAAGTGGTGTTGGCTTTTGCTCGCAGGCAAGTGCGCTTGCCAGATGGGATTAAAATTACCAAAGGACCAACGCGTGGGCGGAGGCGGACTCCTTGCTGGCTCTGGCTCTGGCTGGCAGACAAAGCTGCTTAATGATAGCAGCGAACCCGGGCTTTGGCTTCCTCGTCTCTGGCTTTAGTTTTTGGCTTTGCCTCTGGCTTCACCTCCTCGATGTCATGTTCAAAATCATTAAAGTGGATTTTTCACCAAACTAACCATACGGAATGGGATGCGACTCCTCTGCTCCTTGACTTCTTCCCCCGGTTTTGGTTTCATTTGAGCTGGCAAAGCCAATTTATGAAATGCCACTGACAAGAGGCGGGAGACTTCGGAATAAGTCCGCCCTCGAGTTGTAAATAATTTTAGTTGCTTTAATGTAATTGTTCTTGAGGAGTTTTCAAAGGGCGACTCACTTGTTCTAACCTTACATCATATTTAATGGAATTAGGTGTTAATTTGGCTTAAACTGAAGAAGAGTTTTAGTTTCTTTAGTATCTAACTATGTTAGAAAAACATTCATTTATATCTTAAAGTGTTTAAAGGCATTTTGCAACATTTCAATAATCTATTTAGGTAAATATTTTCTATTTGCATTTATCTATTATTTATTTCCCTGGGAATCGCTATCGCTTTTGATTTATTATTTATTGTAAAATCTCCACTTATCTATAAATCTCTGTCATAGTTTTCCCCATCTCCACCCCCTTAAAAATCACAAATGATGCAATCAAAATATTTGCAATAATTACATTATTGACAGCACTATGGCTCCGGCTGGGCGATTATCAAGGGATATATATTTGTGCTCATGCTGGATCGGGTTGATATTGGGAATCGAATCAGCATTCGGCATTCGGCATTCGGCACTTGATTGATGCTGCTCGACCCGCACAGACTGCAATTAGTTGTTAATTCATTTGCCGGACAAATTGCGTGCGGCTAAATTTGATTTAGTTTATTATTGCTTTTTTAGTACGCCGCATACGGGATAACGGGAGTTGTCTAATTGTTGTTATTATTATTATGCTGACCATTTAATGTTTAATGGGGCGACTAGCGAAATAAATAAATAGAATCGCAGAGCGATAGGGAACTTTTATGGAGCCATAAAAGGAAATTTGGCCCAGCAAATTGCAGGAAGTAAATCAACGTTTGGCTGCTGCCCCCGGAGTTGCGACAAATTGCAGTTTCATGTTTTTCTTATTCTTTTTTTGTGTATTTTTGGCTGGAGCAAGAGCACGAGAGGAGCCGGCCAATCACGGAGTAATGCTCAAGTTTTATGAGCATTTAAAGCGCCAAATAAAACGCTACCAAAATCACATCAAGCGGCGAAGACGCAGAAAGTTGCCAGAGCCAAGTTGAGCGTAAAAACTTGTCAATAGATGCAACTGTCTCCCTCTGATTCTGTCTCTCTCTCTTTCTATTATCCCTATGTCGTTCAGGAGATGCACTCAGAGAAAGTATTGAATTTTAACGTGGGATTTTCAAGTTTACTTTGGGTATTTATCATGGTTTTTTTTATGTTATTAGTTATAGATCTTGGTTAGTATTTTATAAATATGTAAAATCAGATGAGTATATTTTGTATTAAATATATAATTTCATAAGTAAATATTGAAGAGCTCAGAATATTTTTAGAGGCTAAAACAATAGTCAGGAGCTCTTTCTCTCTCTAAAACTACGGCTGTTTCAGCTCTTAGTTTTAATTCCCCGGCTCTATTTTAATCATTTTAGTAAACTTAAATATTTAATTAAATTCAAATTATTTAAACAAACTTCTCCCCGTGTAGTGAAGTTCGGCACGTGAGCAATTTTCGAAGGCAACATTTATTAGAGCATGGCACTCACACACACTTGCAGGCTGCAATGTAAATTTAGAAAATTGAAATGGCGCATTGCGTCCTGCACGGCGTGTTTGTTAGTGTGTGTGTTGGGGCGAGAGTGTGTGAGCTTCAAGTACTCCCCAGTGGCTGCTTGTGGGCGGTGCAGTTTGGGGGCGTGGCCCAAATACAATCACACTAAAAGGTGTTACACCGCAAAATGCAAACGCTTTTATGACACAGTCACCGGAGCTCGGCTCGAAGGCATTTCTTTTCCTTTAACTAGTGTCAAATGTTACCCGGCCCCCAATGGCATTTCCCTGGCACTTTTCTCCGATTTTCCCTCGCTTTTTCCTCGGATCTCGCCCCGCTTTTTTCCGGCGGCTAACCTCCGACGCAGGCCGCACTTTGAGAGTCATTCCAGGTTCGCCCCATTTGTCAGGCGCACACTCCTCTTTTATGGTCCATAAGATGTGCATATATGTATGAGAGCCCAGGAATGTGGCTGTGCGCGAGAGTGTGTGCGTGTGTGAGGGGTGTGTGTGCTGGTGTATTTTTTCCTTTTTGTATTACTTTGCGGGTGTGCGTGTATGTAAGTATTATGCGTGCTCAGACCGCGCACTTTTAGTTTACAAGAAATACACGAAGCACAATTTGATTTTCGCCAGAAAACTATAAAAAAACGAAAGTCTAAAAAAAGGAAAAAATTTTATAGAAGAAAGTAGCGAATGGTGGTTGTCCTGGACTAAAGGTTTATTAGTTATAAGTAAAGATATGGTAATTTTCTATTATACGGGCCCCTTCCAAAAAATTACAAAAAAAATACCATAGATAGGGGGTGCTTCAACATACATTTGGGTAAAAAAATTATGTTGGGGACGCTCTTAGTTTAGTCAGAATCAATCTTTAAAGTTTTGCCTAATTCCGGGTCGGAACAGTGGTCTGTGAAGCTTAAAATGTTTGTCAAATTGTGCTTAGCGTAAATACTATATACGAGTATGTCGACACTTTGCACACTTTGAATACATTTATGTGTGAAATATAAATAAAACGAAAAGTTGACAACGAAAAATACGTAGTAATA
>VNJO01003871.1:0-23926 GCA_008042535.1 Drosophila tani | reverse complement strand
GCAGCAGCAGCATCGAGTGCAAAACCCACAAAATGAGAAAAAAGAACAAAGAAACATTGATCGATTGATCGTTACTTGGTTGTACCTTGTTTGTTATATACATTTATATAGAGTATATCCTCCGCGCGTAGTGCAAGTTCAATGTTCGCCGACGACAACCACGACGACGGCGTTTGGAAGTGCATTAATTTTTATCTTTTTGCTTATGATTTTTTTATTATATATACAAAATAAAATACCTTCTCAACTTTAAGCCAACTCGCCATACATAAATGCCCAAAGAATCGGCATAAAGACTTGCTTTAAATTATTTAATTTTGATTGCTTATTGGAAACTAGTAGCCAACAATTATTTCTTTTCAATTTCATCAATTTCAAATAGTCATTATTATATTTGTAATTATTATAAAGTTTTCTAAAAAGCCAAAAAAGAAATGAATTTACAAAACGAAATTCCCAAAAAAAAAAATATAAGAATGAGAAATAAATAAAAGATATATATTTAAAATGAAAATGAAACGTTTTTATTGGGAGGGATAAGACAAAAAATACGCAGAATTTGCCTCGTTTATTCCTAGATACCTACCTCTCTCTTTCCTTTGCCTGCATTGTACACGCAAAGCAACAACAACAGAGTTTCGTTAAGTGGCGAACGACAGAGTTTATGTCTAAGCAGCACTCTGAGAGAGTCGAGCATTTTTTCTCTCCTATTACAATTGAGAGAAATCACACGAGAAAATAAATATTTTTCCCAAAAAAACTTAAATTCGCTTTTGGTTTCTTTTATTGGAAAAGGGAAAGACAACAATTTAATTTAATTTAGCCTTGTTAATCCTAGATACATAATTTAACATTAATACAGTATCTAACTCTCTCTCTGCTTTTGCCAGTCTTTGCCTGCAATGTACACGCAAAGCAGCGACAACATAGAACAAATTTCGTTCAGTGGCGAGTTTATTTCTTGGCTGCACTCGGAGAGAGCTTAGCATTTCTTCTCTCCGATTCTCTGCTTCCCAAATAAACTTAAATTGGCTTTTTTGTTTTTAGTGGGAAAGGACAACAATTTAATTTAATTTAGCCTTGTTTATTCCTAGATACATAATTTAAAATAAATACAGTAGGTTATCACAGCCAATCCATTTGCAGGAGTACGAAATAATTTAATTTTTACTGAGTTTCGCCTGATCGATAGAGGTCCTTGTTTCCTCTATTCGATGCCATAGAACACGTACTCCCTGCACCAATCCTTGATGCCATCGTCGTTGCTGCAGCAAATGGGATAGACAATATCCGACTTGGTTACCTTGGCACAGCGCATGCACAGCTCCATTGTGGGTATATCCTGCTCGCACTGCTGCACCTTCCGTATGGTCTCGGCGGACAGGTTGCCATGATACTCGCTGGGGTCCACCGGCGGGGGCTGCTCCACACCCGTCGAGGGCCGGGCGTCGGCACTGAGCACCAGCAGAGTCGCCACTGTCGCTGCCACTAATATATTGCAGAAGATCTGTCGAAAGTTGAACAATTCATTAATTGAATTTTCGGCTACTCCAATTAAGGGAATGCGCTTCTGTCTGGTTCTAGCTCAACGCCCGGCTTCTGAGCCAGATCAAACGAGTTTTCACGCGGGTCTTGGGATTTTATTTGAACAAAAGGACAAATCAGACTTAAAGGGGGCATTGACACAGTTTAAACATTTTTCATATTACTTTTCCACGAACATTTGTCAGTTTAAATAAATCTGCTTCACTTTCGTTGACAGTTTCGATTTATTAGTCAATTCACTTTGGAGGGTTTTCAACTTGGAAGCCCGCCATAAATCATTGTGGAGTGTAATTGCCTGGCATGTACTAAGTACTAAGGTTTATTTCGATCGTTGATTAGCGATTAGCCTGGGTGTTTTGCTAGACTTTGCTTTCAAACAATTAAACTCAGGGGCAGAAATCGAGGAGGAGGAGGTGGAGGAGTGCTTACTTTCTGAGCCATTATTCCGTTGCTTTAAATTTAACTTTAATACTTTCTCCGCACCGCGCGACACAATCGACGTTTGATCAAATATTTAATATATATGGACTAGTAACTCTCCAAAGGCCGAGCTGCGCGCAACTGGGAGCAGGCGGCGCACGAGCATTACTTTTTATACTTCGGAAGCCATCGCCATCGCCGGCCGAAGCCAACGCACAGCACAGATCGTGCCGAGATCGTGCAGCATTCGTGACACATAGTGGTTGTTAGGCGAAATACCAGGTACCGCCTCCGCCACTATCTCGCGCGGACGTGCGCTGTTGGCCCAGATGGGCACTAGGAGTGGGTGCAAGATATGCCAGGGCTTTGCCCACGAACTTAATCAGATCGATTGGAATTTACAATCTGCTCGGGGCTCGAGAATCGACGTATCACACGCACGTTGTGGCAGGAAGCTTAGGCATGAGTTTGCACATCCATCAATTATCTTAGGCAAAGTTTACAAGGAAATACCACGCGACCTCACATAAATAATAGTTCATAAATTATTTATGAAATAACTGGGAAAACTCAACACTTGCTTCAGGAAATTCCCTTCAATCAATCAATAAAGGACTTAGGAAAAAACTTTAAAATGGCCGATTCATGGTGATTCCATTAGACATATAATAAATAATAGTTCAAACCTTGTGTTCACATGTAGAGTTTGAAAGAGGGCGTCCCGTTTCACAAAAAGTTAGCAAAAGTCCTGTTCCCCGCGGACTTTATTAATAAGGAATCGAAAGGAATTTCGCTCTTCCGTATTGCACTCTTGCTTTCGGAAACATCTTTCGGGCATCTCTCTCCTTCTGTCACTCTTTGCCTGCAATGTACACGCAAAGCAGCAACAACAGAGTTAAGAGAGTTTTTTTGTCTTTTTTTTCGCTTTTGCAAGTGTATTCCGATTACCTTGTTAGAATGCAAATCTGTCCAGTTTTTTCCGCTTTCAAAGCGGGAACTTTCGTCTTGTTGAAATTAAAAGTAAATGGCGTTAAATCTAATCTTAATTAAAAAACGAAAAAGTAAATATTATTAAAGCATTAAGATTAATTTGACACCTGGAACCGATCGAATTACCTTGAGTTTATTATTGGTATAATAGGCTTGTGATCCTATCTAAATTTAGATTAAAACCAATCAATAAAATAAATAATAATAATACAAATATTGAAAGGGGGAAACGTGTTAATAGAAATTAATATTATTAATAGATAACGGAATATTAACTGATAGTTGAGGGCAGTCTCATTGTTTTGATTTCACAATATGTGATCCTAGTGTAATACTCATATACTGGGAGTCAAAGTTCATATAGATTTTGTGTAACAAGCTAATCAATGTGTAAATTCACTTTAAGTAATAACTAATAGTAAGTAATAGTAATAATTCGCCTAGGTGAATTCATTAGCTTTATACAAAGAAATTCTTAGGGATTTCAAAACAATAAGAAAAGTAACAGAAAGTATGCAATAATATATTTTAGTTTTCAGTTTTATTGGAAATATAATAATTTCTAGTATCTGACCAAAGATAACCTCTTGGAATGTCGACTGGGGACAAGCAAATTAATTCTGATGAAAAGGTCTGGCTGTCTTGCGAAAGAAATTCATGGTTGGCCGAGAAATCTGCGACTTTTTTTGGTAAATGTTTAGTTTTAAGCCTTAAATTCTTAAATGAAATCGGAAACAATATATTTAAAATTATGTTTTTAAAAGCTTTATATAATTGGGATCATTAAGGATCACCTTAGCCGAACAGAACTTATGCAGTAGGAAGTATTATGAGAGTGAACTGCCAGACAGACGCCGCTTGTTTACCGAGAACATTCCGAGCTAAGCGTGCATTCTACTCTGATTCCTATGACGATCGAATTAATATATGTACTTGCCGTACATAAATGTTGCGTAGACACTGACAATTAGTGAAACATCATGTTGCTGATAATGGGATTTCATGGGCGCCCAACTGATTACAGGCGATCATGCTGGACTGATGCCAACCTAGCTACGCAATTTCATTGTGCAATGTCTCGGCCAGTGTTTACTTCCGGCAATAATGCGAAATCCCGGGGAATTCCGGGACTCAGCACGACACCCACGCATTTAGGGGATGACCTCACCCCTTTGACACTTTGTTGCATTCGAGAGATGCTAATTAATGCCTGAGCTGTGTCTGTAATTGCATATCAAATTCTTGGAATCGACAGCGGTTTTTCCCCTAAATAGTTGTAGGTACGACAGGGTTGTGGAAACTTTTAATTGGTTTATTTTTCCGCACATTCTGTGACAAATGGAAGCCTTATGTAACATTCTTGAAGGTCATGGTTGGTGGAAAAATAATATTACGGAGGGAAATGGAATTATAATAAATTCCAAAAATGATTTATTTTTTTCCCAGACAGGCATCGAGGATTTTTAATATAAAATTATTTATTGAAATGTGTGATTCACTTGATGGGGGGTTTTAAATCAAAATACCCATTTAAAGTTGATTAAAAGTTCAACCTTTAACACAACCTTGATCCTCTGATAACACCTGATGGCGATTACCCATTTTCTAATCTAATTTATAATCCATTGACAACAAATCGTACCAGACAGGAAAATAAGAGAGGGAATTTCCGGGAAACTATGATGAAACTACTACATTTTCTTACATATTAATTTAAAACTAAATAAGTATTAATAGGAATCCTGATTTTGCTTGCCTAGATCCGGGAAATCAACGACCTTAGTCCCTGGAAAATGTCCGATTACTGAGTCCATCTCGATTTCTATATTTGAAGACCTAGTTTAAAATATAATAAAGGCAAACAAACAATGCAAATTGCTGATTAGATTAATCACAATACATCTATATGGGTTTTGCTAACACTTCAAGCATTGAAAATGAGTTGAAACTTTTTTATTATAATTAAACATTTGTTTATTGCCCAAGAAGGGGGAGAGGATTGAGTCAATTATTGATTTTAGTAACCAGGGCATTGCCGTATAATGCGACTTCACTTTCGAAGAAAAATAATAATAATAATAAACAATTCCTTGGCCCAGACAATGAACTTTGGAGCCGAAGATTATGGCAATCAGCCATCAGGCAATTTGTGTTGATTTCATTCGTTTTTCAGTTAATTAGTCCCTATCGAACGGACAGGGAAGCACGTTCCCCGACCCATATAGTATATGGCCAGACGGCAAGTGATTTCGGTAATCAGATCGACACGAATCTGCGAGCATAAATCATCATGACACTTACTCTTCGACTTTCTACGAGTCACCCATAATATCATAATATTTGCGATGCTCCCAACCACTGTGCTGGGAGGGGTTCCTGTTGCCATGTGAAGCTCACTCCCACACACGGAAAGTGTCTGTATTTATAGTTCGGAGAGCTTCGATGAAGATTGGCTGAAGATTCCCGATCTCGACAGCTATAAATACAGCTTTGTTTACAAAGCCACTCTCTGCGGTCCGAGACTCCGTCCCTCTTATCGGTGGGGAGAGGTCACCCACCGCCCCGGGTTTGTTTGTCTCCGTCCTAGATGGGCGGTGCAGTGAGTAATGTCATCAGCCGAATTATATAGTAATCACCTTGGCAGGCCAGGCCCCATAAATCATGTCCTCCTTCCAGTCACCCACCCACACAGTCTGCGAATGATCTCGGCCCAAAGTCCGACTTCGCCGCAATCTTGATCGCTCTTAACGATCCCTGGCTGGCATGAGGCAGAAGTGTGCCACCGATCGGCGAAGGATATAAAACGATTTCTGGCAAAAACCCTGTTATCGTACATGCAAGTAATTAACTAATTGATCTATAAACATGCCTTTCTCCCCAATCTTTTGATATTAAAACGTGATTGGGTATTTCCTACTAGACTAGAAGTTGTACTTATCTTTAATTTTTAAAGTGATTATCTTCATCAAGGTCGGGTGACGAATGGTTAGCTTGGAGGTGAAGCGATACGGGACCACCCAGGATCTTAAGCCTATTTTAGTGATTCAAAAGAATGTTTACTTATTTATTTTTTTTTTTTAATTTAATTTTTGAATTGGATTCCTCTTTGGAATCAGAAAGCTTAAAAGACATTTAAATAAATTTATTAATTTAAAATTTAAAAAGAATTTAAGTTTTAAGAAACTTTTTGACGACGGAAATTACACAAGTAATTTGTACAAGTATTTTTTACAAAAGCTTGGCGTCGTTGGTTTTTGTATAAATAAAAAAACTAAAAGTTCAGAGTGTTGACTTGTGTAGAGTACTCTTGTCTATACATCCATTTCTACATGTACAAACAAGGTAAAATTAAGCGTATATTAGTGTATAAAATATGTAAACAACAAATTTGTTGTTTTTTTTAAATAACCTAATAATATATTTTTTTTTAATATCTAGATTGTTTGTAAAATAATTTCCATTGAATTTAAATTTCCATTCCGCTATGATTCTATGGCATTAAAATACGAAGCCCCATAATAGCTTAAATTTACGAAAAGTCCCCAATATGGATCATATAGATTTTTTATACATATTTTTATATTATTTATTTATTATTATTTGATGTCTTTAGTATTGCAATTTCGGCAGTTTATTAAAATTTTGAAGTTTGACGGATTTCGGTTTAAATTTTCAGCATAGAAATATTTATCGATCGCGGTTACTATATTATTTCTTATATATTTTTCAGCAATATCGAACTGTTATTATAGGAACGATCCAGCCAAACTGAACCTTGTCATAGTTTTAAATCAATAGGTAAAATAACAAAATTATTAAAGTTTCAATATGGTAATGATGCTTTCGACAAGTAATATCGTTGTTTTGATAAGATTTTATATAAATAATACAACATATATCTATATCCTAATCCTATTTTTTAAAACCCTGTTATAAATACTACTTAAATTTGGCTTCCCATTTTTTATTTTTATATTTTTAGTTTCTGTACAGTGACAGCTAAACATACTACCTCACTTTAAGGAAAAACTGAACTAAATCTAACATCATTTGTCACACCCGGTTAGGATATTTTTGGATTGGCAGCCAGTCATCTCTTATTTCCTATGACCGCAGCGGATGCCTGAGTTTTAATTTAATTGTAAGCTTTAACAATTAAATCACCGTGAGTCATGCAATATTTATTTGGAACTTGATAAGGAATTGGTAAATATGAATAATATAGAGCGTAATATTCTCAATAGCCCAGTCAAACGTCTGGAATTTATGACAAATTAGTAATTTTTTAATTTTGTGAACTTTATGTCATTAAAGATTATAATATGGATAATCTGTAGCTACCAGGAGATGGGTTTCTTCAGCGAATTCAGTTAATTTTAAGTAAGTTTTCTATGAATATACTTACTTAATCTTTAAGTATCAACTTAATCGTTCTGTTATTTTACTAATAAGGTGACTCATATATTAATTTACTTACTCGCTAATCTGTGAATATTAGAATTAACCAAAGACCTCTTTTATTTAGTGACAGAAATTCAATACCCTCTTTAATTCCGAAACCCTAATGCCACTTTATTCACCCAAATCGGGCTAATTAGGTGGCCTTTTACTTATTTACGTACTTTCTAATCTGTGACTATTAAGAGAGGATGTTCGATAACCAAAATCCAGCTGAATAACATGTTTTTGCCCGGCAGCTAATTAAATTGGTTGCAAGAATATGCAATCCACATTTGTCGAATCGGACGCTGGACTTGTGTAGCCATCCCATGAGGCGCCAGATTTGCATAGTTTATGGCAGAAGTTGTACAAATGCAATTCCGATGTCGGGCCAGACAGTAAGTATTCCCCATTATCCCCACCTCCCTCCTCCTGCCCCCCCCTGCGACCGCTCAATCATTGTCCGTTGTCAATTGCCGATGCCCAATGGCCACCGATGGCCGCCGCTGCAGTTGTATTGATTTTGTGTAGCGAAACCCCTGATGGACACACATTACGTTACGGGAGCACAACACACTACACACTACATTGTAAGGGATGGCTGGCGCTCGTAGCCAAGGTCGGGTCTAGGCGTCCACGCAAACCCTATTATTGGGGGATTTGCGGGGAACGTGACTACCTTCTAGCTGCCCATTTCCCTCAGTGTCACCTGTGTCACCTGACCCCATTCATAATGGCATAGTGTGCCAACTTATGCAAGTGCAAGTCTGTTTACCTCAGCTTGGCCAAGGAATTGCATTTCGCAATAAGGCTTCGCTTTGGCTTTGCTTTTCTTGATCGTCCTTTCGAGTAGGGTGGACCACTTTAATATGTATCGCTCCTATTGAAAGAGGATTAAAATTAAGTGTGCCCAGACCATGGAATACCCTCTTCAACCAAGGAAGCCTTTTTTATTACAAACTATTTTTTAATGCATCTTTTTTGAAAAAAAAAAAAAATTAAATAATTGAAAAGTAAAGATTACATTTTTTTAGAAAATATTAAAAATTATTAATAAAGAGGAGACATGGTCAAATGATGACAGATGATAAGATTTAATCTGATTTTGATTCAGAACCATCAAAAAATGCAATAAGTAAGATTTTGTAAGATGTTTTAAACTATAATATAAATTCTTTAAGTTGGTATTATTTTAATTGTTCAAATATTTGAACTTAATATATTTTATACCGTTTTCTGTATTTTATTTTCAATTAAAAGGGTTTGAACAAAGTTAAAATATTTGAACTTAATATATTTTGTACCTTTTTCTGTATTTTTTATTATATATAATATGGAGAAGGAAGTATTATTATATTTGAACTAAATATTATTTGTACCGTTTTCTGTATTTTATTTTCAATTAAAAGGGTTTGAACAAATAAAATAACACAATATTAAAGAAATTATAATTTTTTTTAATAAGATATCGAACTACTTTACAAGGTTTTCGAAAATTACACCAACTCTAGATAAATCCTCCGATAATAGTTTAAAGAGGTCCACCCTACTCTTCGACAGCGGACAACGCGACGGCTCATTAGTCTTTATATTGTGCAGGTCGCTCGAGTAGAGGAAAAAAAATAACAAAAGTAAAGATAAAGATGACGATGAAGCGAACAGTAAGCCAGAAGAGAGAGGAAGATGCAAGCCAGAAGCAGCTGCATTTGCACTGAAAAGAAAAGAGATCTGCACATGCGCCTATTGCATTCCTTTGGCGATTTACCTGCATTTCAGTTTTCAATGCGGCGAGCAGAAAACTCTGATAACAAAAGGCGAGAGAATAAGAACAACAACAACATCGGCAGCAACAGCTGGGTGGCAGAGAAGTTGAATGAAACAAGCAGTAACAGCTGCCTCTTGTGTTGTACTCTCGCCCCCGCAAGGTGAAGAGAGTTAAGTTGATTGAATCACCCGCAGAGTGGCTCTCTTAAGACGGCTCTCTTTCAGCAGGCTGAAAAAAGTTGAAGGGTGTACGAGTCCGAAGTCCCCTGAAGTATAAATGCACGGATTATGATCATTCCAACCATTTTAAATTTTCCAAAATAAACAAAGCAAATAGCAATAATAAAGTAATCATCAGTGAATATATTAGTATAAGATGTCAAGGTAATTTTATTATTAATTTAATTTAGTATTTCAATACTTCATTTATTTTTTGGGACTTACTTCTTGAGGACCATTTTTTCCAAGTGTAAATTGCCTCTCTTCAAACTGAATGTTAAGAGAAACCCGTGCCGACGTTGCCCGAAGCGAACTAGAATTGAGCGAGACTGAGAGAGTGTCTTGGGGAGCCAGCCAGCAAAAATCTATTTAAGCAACGCGCAGCGCTCACTTCTCTTTACTCAACTTTCGGCAGCGTTAAAAACACAATACAAAGTATAAAACCGACTCGATATCCGTAAAATCGCCGGGAAAAATATCGCGGAATAATATTTTGAGTTATATCGGCACTTTTGATATATTTTTGATCGGACGGCAGTGGAATCTAATTGGAATCTGCCCTAGCTTCCAAAAATACTCTCGGTGTGTTTCACAAATCAACAAAAACAACCAAACAATATATATAAATATACCTGCTGAGCGTATTCAAGCGAGCAGACACATAACAGCTAAAGCCAAAAAATAAAAATAAAGGCAAAAGAAATCAACAAATAAGTAACAGTAGCAACAATCAAAAAGACCGAAAGACCGGAGTAAACAACAAGAGCGTAAAAAGCGTGCTTTTGCGTTCGTTGCCGCCGTCGCGTTCATAAAAAAAATGTGTACGAAATTCCAAAAGTGCAAATTTATTTAAATCGCACTCGGCCGCAGTGCTCAACGTTCAAAGTTAACAAACAGACGGAAGACGGATAAGTTGGCTAACGAACGGCAACGGGGCCCTAGACTGGAACACAATTCGCGAGTCTAATTGAATTTGGTGCGCGAATCGCGAAAACAGGAAAATAAATAACGATAAAACCTCGACGGCTTACACAGCAGCAGCAGCAGCAGCAGCAGAGCAACCTGTGGCTCGGGCTTCGCCTCGATTGCGATTCCCATTTTTCGATTTTGATTGTGATTGTGATTTGTATTTGGTTTACGAATTGGACTTTTGCGCCAGGCAGTGAGCCATCCATCCGGAAGCCAATCCAAATGCAATTGTTTTAAACAAAAGCTGAGCCGAGCTTTTTTCTACCTGTTAGACAACAAATCAAGCGGCAACCCGGCAACAACAACAGCAACAGCATGTGGTGCATTGTTAACCTGCCCAACGGCACCCAGCAGGCCGTCAAATGGGATCCCAAAGCCAATGGTCAGGAGTGTCTGGAGAAGGTGAGTTATCGCTTAGGTACTAGGTACTTTTCCATAGAAATTCCCTTCCCCATAGAATTCCCTTTAGGTGGTACTTTTTCATAGAAATTCCCTTAGCCAATGTCAAAGTCTTTGCTTCGGAGAAATTTCAGATCAGTTCTTCTATAGGTTTCCAAGCTCACACGTTCCTATTAATATTATTACTTTTATGGTACTTTTCCTTGAAATACTTTTACTCAATGTTAGAAAAGATCATAAGTTTCCCTTTGAAAAAGTTTCAGATCCATTCTTCTATAAGTTCCCAAGTTCACAATGTACAATGTACAGTTCACACTATACAATGTAATTGATATTCTTACCAGTCGTAGTACTTTTCCATGAAATACTTATACACAATGTCAGAGAATGTCATTGTCTTTTATTGCTAGAAGTTTTAAATCAGTTTATCCAATTAAAAATTAAAAATCAACTTTTGCTTTCAAATATTTAATTACTGGATTTTTGTTCCTAAAAAAGATCCAGCTCAACTATTTCCCCTCTAATTCTACAGATTTATTCATAATATAGAACAGACCTTAGCGTTCATCAAATGTAGCTTACACAATTTTTTCCACCATCTGTTCAATATTTTCCGTCTTGAGATTTAATCTTGGGGATTTTCTGTAAAGTGAAGACATCCATTAAATTTTGTATGCATCCGCAACACACATAATTTTTCCTTTTTGAAATTCCCATATTTTATAAAACTCTTTTGATAAAAATAGAACGTCAGAAACGTTAGATACTTGAATAGTTCGGTATCTAATGATGCCCTTTGTATTGAAGGTTAAAGATATTTCTTCTCATGAAATTAGAATCCTTTTCTTAAGAGGGTGGGAAGTGTATTTTTTTATATGATGAAAAATCTCATATAACAAGTAGTACCACCAGGCTCGGGTTCCTCTATAATCATAACCTTCCATTAAATTGAACCTCTATAATAAGTTTTGCAATTCAACACTATAATAAGTATTACTCAACCCTTTATAGGAAAATGCAAGTCTCAGGCTATTGAATATCAAGAGTTCCTCCCCAAAGGTTACAAAACTCAAGGGAAAGTCATCCATTCACCTTCACTCTATAAAGGTTACAGCATGGTCCTCTGCCACACGTCCCGATCAAGTAGTCGCCTTGGAATTACCTCACAATCTTTACAAGCTTATCGAGGTCCTATCATACTTTACGTAATTTTGGCACACGTGTATCGTATTCCCCATCAAAATTACGTATCCCTTTAGAAGAGGATATGGTGTAACACCAAAGGGCCTTCAAGTCACTTGAGGCTCAGGTGGAGAAAAAAAACAAAGAAAAGGCTATAGAAATTGGTTGGGTTTTATCTTTGAAAATAAATAACTAAAAAATGATTACATTTTTATGGGCGACGTGCAAAGTTGTTCACGACAACGAAAATGTTCTCATTTCATTTTAATGGCGGCCTCTTTTCTTCATTTTTATGGGAATTTCATTACGGCTAATGCCGGAGGAGAGCGGCTTAACTATAAAAACAAACAAAAATGTTATGAAAGAATCTTCATTTAGTGGCATCCGAAGTTAGAGTTAAGGCACTTGATTCAATTTCAATAAAACTTTTTCGCGTGGGGCGGCGCTGGACCTGCAGTCTGGCAGAAAATTCCTTCAACGCT
Source organism: Drosophila tani (assembly GCA_008042535.1). Taxonomy (NCBI): domain Eukaryota; kingdom Metazoa; phylum Arthropoda; class Insecta; order Diptera; family Drosophilidae; genus Drosophila; species Drosophila tani. The sequence goes on along the minus strand of VNJO01003871.1, from coordinate 11,516 downwards.
TATCAGTGGCAGGAATGAGTGTATTTTTTTAATTTCGCTTCGCATTCCGTTATCAGCTCCGGGGCCGTGTCCAATTTCATTGTCTTGTTGTTTACTAGTTTTGCGCTAATTCATTTTAAATGCCAAATTGCCAAAATACCCTTGACTCCCGTAGCAGGCCCCCCGCGATAGGTTTTTGAGCTTTCAGAACCCCAAAGGTGCGAGGAACACAACAAAGAAACAGTAACGATAGCAGGTTGTTGTTTGATTGTGAATATTTATGGTATTAAGTGTTAGCGCTACACAAAGGAAAATTGTAAGTTACATAAATAAATTAATATTTTAATTCTGTGAGGATTTGTAGCAAAGTTTTGAAGACATTTTACAAGAGTTTTTGACATTCTAAAGAGATAGATTGCAAGGTTTTCTTTCTCTTAATAGAATTTTAAAACAGAACTACTATAATTTCCTTAATCAGTATAAACTGATGTGAATATTTATGAATATTTATGGTATTAAACGTTGGCTACATCAAGGGAAATATTAATTTAAAATGTAAATTTAATATTATAATAGTATAAAGATTTGTAGCAACGTTTTCAAGACATTTTAAAAGAGTTTTAGACATTTTATAGAGATATTTTGCAAGGTTTTCCAGCTTCTAGATGAGTTTTTAAACAGAATTACTAATTATTCCAGTTCTTTGATCCCATGGGACTTAACTAAGCTCACCGATCCTCATTTGCTATCATTTCTTTCCGTGTAGCGGCTGCTCGCTGGTGGGTTCAATGTCCAAGTGGCCGCCACTTGAGGCACTTCAAGTAAACACTTGACCAGGCCGCTTCTGTTCGGTTTGGGCTCTGTTACTACGAGAGCGCGATATACATACGATTATGCTTTCCCTCGGACATTATAGGCACCGCCGCCGAACCCCCACTTGAACCGTTAATTTTCACCCCCAACGCCCCGGCGAAAGATTAAAGCCAATTCGGCAGGCAATTCGCCTTGTTTGTCAGGCTAATTAAGACTTTGGCTTATTTGCGAGCCGTGCATTAGTGTTTGTGCAATCTAATCAGGCAAACTTATCAAATAACGCTCTCGCACACACACTCGGGCATTAATATTCATGTGTATTTGTCCCAGTCCCAGTCCCAGGCCCAGTTCGTTGCCAACTTTATTATCTCCTCCAGAAAACAGGGCCCAAATACGGGCAAGACACGAAAATATGCTTTGCAACTTGTGTTTCTATCTTATCTAACGACTGGCATTATCAGAGGGGGCTAATTTGCTATCAACATTTACGGCTTTGGAGTGAAAAGTGTACATCGTATTTACCAGCCAAGTCGAATTGGGGCCAGAACGCAGATGGTTTTTATGGCGGGGGGCTTAACTGTTAAGTCGTTACAAAGGTTACGAGGCGTTTTGTTTCCAGTTAGTTTGCGATTAATGATTTGCTAATTGAAAGCTTTTTATAGATTTTATAGAAAAATTTATATGTGGTTATGTGATAGTTAAGACCTGAGCCAGCCCCCTTCAAGAACCAGTTCTGGAAAGTAACGACACTTTGAGGCAGTGTCAGAGATAATTTTTTAGATTTATGGACGTCTTACAGGTACAGAGAAAAACAATGTTACCTTCTAGAGATAATATTAATTAGTCATTTGTCATTGGTCATCATCAATAACTGGAATCAGCCCAGCCTCTGCCGGCAGACGCAGCACTTCTTTGTTTTTTTCCCTCTCTCGATTTAACTGTTGCATTTTCCCCCCTATATTGACATTGAATCGAAATCTGAATCCGAAACCCTAGCCTTATCACTTCCACATGCTCCGAATCACGTATGGCTTGTACTTTTATATGCTGCACAGTCCAAGGTCCAATAACACTCGCTATCACCCCTGTTGATCTGTGAGAGCATCTGGTAAATATTTAAAAAAATATACATTCGAGTGGGGGCCCCCTGAGGGAGAGGAGCCCGCCATATGTGGCTGTTGGCTCGTCATTGGATTAATCGAATTAATAATATTTTTTCCGCTGCGATTTAACTTTGAGCCGTGCGTCAGCTTAATCTATGAGAGCGGCGAATACCAATTGGTGGTCGGAAAGCTTATCATATTAAAGAATGACGCGCCTCTTGTAACTTCCAACGACGACGATAAGGAGTGTCCGTCCCAAGAGCGTTACACATTCGTCATCGATGACAATGAGAAATCCTGGCTATTAATAAAGAGTGAGGAAATTTAATTAATTAATTCGGAGGAGGCCTTGGACGATGATGATGATGATGAGTCAAAGAGTGCGCCTCAATGTCACCTGCCTGGTTCCAGGCACCTGGCGACTGATGAGGGTCCAAGTCGAAGCCAAGGCTCTGAGATAATCCCAACGCTCGGGTGTAAACGAACTGATACTGGGGGCCGAGATAAGGGCGTTTACATAACTTTTGAGCTGGGCGCCTTATCGCGGCGGCTAATGAACCCCGCAACAAGGCTAATCCGGGGGATCAGAGCTCGGGGATCGTTACTGGGGGAGGCTGACTGCACATTTTAATTACTAGCTGCCAAGCTGGCTCGGACAGGAGCATCAAAGTTTTTCGCTCGTACAATCGCAATCCCAGAAAACTTTTTCCTTGACGTCACTCGGGAAGGCCGACGCTTTCGACGAGTTTGCATGTCAAAGGAGAATTACATTTTCGCTAGCCCGATTTAACAAATGTATATATGGTACTTGGGGGGCTATATATATGTAGTTATCCCCATGCAAATATGCTTGCTTTCGGGGTGTGTCTGCTCAGTGAGACTGAGCCCCGAATTTTCACCCCGCCACCGTGGGCCATGTGCAACAGTTTTATGCTCGTTAATAGTTACTTGCAATTACCAGCTACTTGTAATTGCATTTAAAATTGCCATTTTCGTTTGTCGTGAGCACTGGAGTGGCCCTTTGAGTTGTTGTTTTTGATAGCTTCGGCCTCCTCGAGTGTGGATTGAGTGGCCCTTTTGCTTGGATTGACATTTCGAGCATGTTCCGAAGGCCTGCTGTTACATGACAAAGTCCACAAACCGGGAAGAGGAAAACAACTGGGGTTTGGAGTGCAGCGTAGTCACGATAGTGCACAAAAACTGATAAATCCCAGGTTCCATTCTGAGCAAAGGTGTGATGAAATCGGAAGGACAAGGTTTTCTCAGAAACGATGGAGTAATAAGGGGTATGTAGTATGTTAGCTCATACTGAATAGATTGGTAATGGGCTCGGATGCAGTAATACTTAAGGACCCTTAAAGGGGGGAGCTTCAAGGCCTACATAATAAGTAAAATTATTAAATAATTTGAGATCACTTTATGTGAGTGGTGCTTACAGCCCTGATTCTCGAGTAAGCAATTTTCCCTGAGCAGCCTCTACAGGCACACTCACTGTATGCATAAAATGTAAGCAAAGCACCAAAGCGGTGGCTCAATCTAGCCTTTATTAGAGTTAAATAGTAATATTTTAAGTCTTAACTATTTTTTATAAATTATGACAAGCTTTTTTCTCAAATATAGAGACTTTGTTCTAATTGATATATTGAAAGTCATTTATTAAGTCCTCATTTTATCCCTTTATTTTGATTTTACGAGCCTTTAGTCAGCCTTAACTCCTCTTCAAATTCAAATATACATATCTCTTATCACTGACTGAATCCACTCTAAAGAGAAATCCAATTTGATTATTTTCCCCCGCGACCTTAAAGTGTGAATAATATAATTGCGCTGCCTCCCCGCAGCCACTGTGTGTGTGCATAATGGTCCTTGGCTGCCATTGATTGTGATTCCTTATCGGATTGCCTGTCAACAGGCTGCACTAATCAGATCTTTCTACTCCGCCGACACGACATCTATTTTCTAGGTGTAATTATATTTGCGAAGGCTGCTATCCTTGCCGCCTCCGCCGCCGCCGCCGCTCCCTTTTGTGAAAGCCCTGCCCTCACCCGAGGGGCAACAGGGATGTGGCAACCAGGATGGGGGCGGATTAGAAGGCAGCTGGATGGATGGTTGGATGGATGGCTTCCTTCAACACCCTTGAAGTGTGGGATTACAGGGAGGGCGGGGCGGGTTCGGGGCAGGGCAGTGGGCGTTGCTCGAGTGTGCAAGTTGCAACAATTGAAAGATGTGCAACGAGGCAAGTTTCCAGGCAAGATTTGATGAGGCAGCTCAAGTGGCAGGGAGGCTGGGGGACGACGGGTCAAGTGCAGCCCAGCCGCTGGCCAATTTGCTTGTCTCTCGTGTCGCGACAAAAGGCCAATTCAAGCTGAGAAATTTGAATAGCCGCCCAGCCAGCCAACTGAAATTTATAGCATAGTTTGGGAAGTAAAAGCAACTTTGGGATATAATAGAAGGATTTTTCTATAGCTTACAAGATAAATTCATTAAGAAATTCCACTAGGTTAACCATGAAAGATGAGTAAATGCAGCAGAAATATTCACAGCATTTTGTTTCCTTAACTATGAGTCACCTTTACACTTTTGTCAAATAAATATAAAACAACCCTTAACACGTGCAAATAAATTATTCCCAAGGCATTGTTTTTACTAAAAATGTTCCCCATCAAGATGGGAATTTAATAAACCTGCTATAAAATATTGATCTTTTAAAATGAGGACCCAATACTCATCTTTTTTTCTGTTTAGTAAATAAGCCATATCCAGAGATACACACATGTCTCTGCATACATATATTTTGTGTGTGTATAATTAACAAATGTCAAAAGCACTGGGGAGAACCAGAAAAATATGTATTTAGTATACTCCGTCTTGTTGGTTGGACTCTTCTTCCATGTGTCTCTCTTTGTTTATCACCTTCTTCTGATAAGCTCGGAAATTCTTATATTAATACTCGATGTCAACAACTGGAAACAGAACAAGAAAGGCAGACAGACTGATAAAAACGGGTGGAACGAGAGGGCATGGGAAGAGTGAATGACAGGTAGAAGCAGTCAAGTCAGATATCAAGAGCAATCAAAGCGTAAATGATAAATAAGCATAAATAATTTCGTTTTTCACGCTTTGTGTTCTTTTTTTTTTTTGTATTCCTAAAACGCAATTTGTGAGCTTTTTGCGTTTCTTTATTCCATTTGTTTGCCTTCAACAGATGTTAAATTGAAATTCAAATTTCCCCACCGCACACGTTTGCTTTTTGTTTATTTATTTACTTAGAGTAAAGTTTAGTGATTAATATTAAGCATACGCCCTGTTTGCTGGCCTTTTTAGCCTTGGCCCAAATGTGGTTTGTTAGGGAAGTTGTATTTCGCGAGGAACAGAACACACACACGTGCTTTACAAAAAGAATAAGTTATAAGTTTTAGAAAGGGGTGCACTTGCAAAAAAAATTGCTGTTGAAATAAAATAATAAAATATATAAATAATAGGAAATTGATAAAAAGAATACATTATTTTAATAAGTTTTAGGAGTTTAGCAACGCTTAGAACAGCAAAATGTCCTAGAGACTCATAAAAAGGCTTCCTTATTTCCCTTTTCTGTACTTTAAGTAAGCTCAGCTCAGGGTTAATCATCTTAACACTGCTTCACCGCATTTGATACAGTTTAGGATCAAGTTACTTTACTGTAAAGCCCAATTATAATCCCATCTATCACCATTTCAGATCTTTATTTACTGTGTATCTGTATCTGTGACTTGAGATGTTTTGTGTTTTGTTCCTCTCCGTTTTAGGTTGTCTCTGTCGCTGTTTTTTTTTTGTTGTTATTCTTTTCGCAGTGGAGAGCCAAGCCCATGCGAAAAAAAAAAAAAAAATTTAAAACGCAAAAGGCACAAAACGAGATTTACCTATTTTCGTATTTTTGTCAAGTTTCGTTTTTCGCTTTTCGCTTTATTTATTTTCATTTTATTTGTATTTTTCGCCATATATGTATCTGTATCTGCATTTGTATGTAAATTCGTTATTTTATTTCTTGGCGTTGCTTTCTGCTCTGGTTCTGCTTCGCTGCTGTTATTTGTTGCAGTCGAGAGTTATTAACAATTTAAACAAACAACCAAAGATAAATACGAATTTATTTAAGGCGAGGCGAGCGAGTAAGTCCCGCGTGGCACCTCTTCCACCGTAGCGAAGAGCGAATCTCCGCCGCTCTGCGCCAATTAATATCTCTTTGTTTTGGCTCTACAAGATACAACGCAATAGAGTTTATTTTAATTGGGCAACTAAAAAGATTAAAATTAAATGTCTTTATTTAACATGCTGAGAAGCGGACAAACACATTTATTTTTGGATGCGTTGAACCTTTTCAAACACACAAGCGCAGCAATTTCGCACAGTTTCATTTAGTTTTTAAATGATTTAATGGGGAATTTTCCTCTATGAAGCCATAAATATTTTATGTTGACTCTTAATTAAGACGACAATATTTATTAGTTTTTAAGGCTTTGAAGTGTATACCGAATGGGATCATTGTTTGTTTGATTTTTCCACGGCCATAAATTTTTGAAGCTCTCCCAGCACGCAACCCAAAAACAACCGAGATGGCTTTGTACACAAATACCGCACAATGCGAATACTATAAAGCTTATATAATTTATTTTTGTCCCCACTATTCAAATGGCTTCGGTTCGGGTTTTTCACACAACAGTTTAAAGTTCTGTAACAGAGATATAGAGACATAGGGCAAAGTTATTTAAAACAAAGACATGCATATTCAGTGACCGCTGATATTGCTCAATTGTTGTTTACTGCTTAATTTGTTGCGGTCCCTGGAAGCGCAGAAGTCAACTGAAAATTACAAAGCCCTAAAACCATCAGAATTTCCACTGAAATCGCATAGAAACAACAATATGAGCCGCAGTGGCATTTGCATTTGCATTGATTGCAATAGACAAATGCATTGTTTTCTATAAAATATATGTATCCGTATCGATAAATTTTCCTGACTTTGCCTTGGCCAAAAATGGTAATCTATGTGGAATTTATTTATTTATGCAATCTCTATGCTAATCAATTGCTTCATTGGCTGCTGGAAAAGTGGGCAAGGCAAAAATGAATTTTCCAAACAATTAGATCCGGGGGCCACCCCACGACAAAGCCCAATGTCGTTTGCCAATTTCGGAATTAATTGCAACTAGCTGCAGCTCTCAGCTCTCGGCTTCCGAAACCCAAACACCAAACACAAAACGCAAAAGCCCTGGCCCAAACCGCCCATGCATTTTCCCCATTTTCCTGCCATCACTTTTATGTCGGTCCGGGTGCAGCAGGGCGTTTATCATGTTCGCTGGACATTTGTGCCTGTGTCCGAAAATGCAAAATGCTCTCGGCTCCGCAGGCGCTGGCAACCTGGGGACAGCCCACACTTTCTGGTCCAGGGTTGCCAGGGGCCAACAAACCATTTAATTTCGTTTTCATTTGTTTGCCGGAAAACTAGCTTCTGACTATCTACAAATTGGATTAAAAAACTTTTGATTTAAGCAAGTTAAGCTTGGTGGAATTTTAGAAAAGTTTACTACACGAAGGTGAAGGCAAACATTTTTGATTTTATAATTAACAAAGTTAATTAAGCAAAAAAAGTAATAAGATAAACAAAATATTTCCAACTTTTAATAAAGTCTTGTGATCTTATAAGCAAGCTTAATCCCATTAAGAACTGCCAAAATATTGGTTTTGAGTTCAACAAACACAAACTTGGGAATTGTAAGTCCAACATTGCCAGTAAGGGAGAAGCATAGAAAAAGTTTTCACAGATGAAAAACCTCACGGAGTTTTTACTTCCGCTTTGAGAGAATAAAGCTGGTTAAAAGTGCTCCATTCCACCAGCTCCAAGCCCACTCCCTCCCTGCTGAGCGGAGCTGAGCTGAGGGTGTGTGCGTGTCCTTGCCAGCGCAATTTATGTTTACACCGTGTGCTGGCAGTGCGCCCGCAAATCTATCTGGAAAATCGCTCCCAGCTAGTCGGCGAATGAAGTCGGGCCGAGGCGCGCCCAATCAAAAGGAAATTATATTCGCGTGCCAAAGCACACAATACAAGAAACAAGGAAACAGGGCTAAAAGAGAAGCCAACTACAGTCGAAATTCGGTTATTTCAACTTGGCCAAGTTGAGATTTATTCTTGTTAACTTGAAGTTTTATTAAGGAACTTTGAACTGAAAAATGTTCTGGTAAAGGCCTCCCTACAGTCTGTACCTTATAAAGCTGTCGGGATAAAAATTAAGATAATAAAAAATATTTCAATAACTCAAAGACCTTTTTTTAAAACTCCTTTTTCTTATTGCAATGATTTTTCATAAATTTTACCATTAATTTCGATAAAGTTACTCGATTAACACAAACCTCATCCACAACTTCAGTCCCTCGTAGGGCGCCAAATCCCGAATGGTAATATTTCCCCCAACTGGATGTTTTTAAGCAGATATATCTGTCAGATAGTGGTCGTATTTAAAGTAATTCGACTGTACCACGAAATTGAGTGGGTGCACTTCAAAGGGGACGACGAGTAGGGAAGGATCGAATCGAATGAAGTCAGTGGGCGTCACGTGCGATGTGAACTCAACTTGATTCGCGCTCCTCTTTCGGTGAAAACTCCTCGCACATATCGATTAAATGGTTAAAACCGAGCACTTTGCGGGCGTGTGGCGTGTGTTTGAGTATCTTGGCCATTCTCCGGCTAATTGGAAGTATGTAGTTCTACGTGCGAATGAGTGGGGAATATCGGGAGGAGGTCCAACGCTAATCCAGCGACAATGACAAGGCTGCGAGTGGAGGACGCGTAATGGAGAAAGGAAGCAAGGAGAAGTGGGTGGCCGTCGGTGGTGGTATATGGTGAGTGTCGTCTGCTTTTAAGCCGACATTTAATGCAATTACCGCTTGCACAGTCAGGGGCATTTATCTTTTAGCACCCTGTGCACTGAAAATCTAATTGAAAATGCAGTTTTTTCAGCAGGTTTTAGCTTGAACTTTAGTTGGGTTTTCTCTCTTGGAGGTTTATATTCAGCTAAGGCTTTTGTTTCTGTTTTTTTTTTTTTTTATCGAACAATTTAGTTTTAGTTTTCCCCTCGAACCTAGGACACTTGATTTTTCGCAGTGCTCGCTCAGCACTTTTATGATGATGCAGAAATCGTGCCTGCACATGACAATGACGGAATTTGAGCAAAATCAATGTTGGTGGCAAATGATAATGTCATTTGCTAAGCAGGCGCCTCCATTTTTTTTTTGCCACTAGCGCCTCTAGTGCCTCCTCCTCCTCCTTGGAGTCTAGTGTTATCTATTGTTTCCATGGTTTTTGCATATTATCCTTGAACTGCTTTCGCCAAAGCTTGGCAGGAAAATGGGGAGTGCAAAACCATAGAAACCTGAATGCACAACAACTAAGCGGAAATATGGGCAAGTAAACCGCCTTTTTCTACCCATTTTCCCCCTCGCCGCAACCTGCAAATAAAGCTTACTCTAGGCCAAAGCCAACATACATAGCTTAGAACAATATTAAACAATAAAAAAGCAAGAAGGAAAGCGAGAGTCCGAGGATTTGGACTTTGAGATACTTGGTATAGGGTTTGAGAAGATTTAAAAAGCACAAATTTTGGGTAGAAATAAATAAATGTAAATAATTACATTTAGGGCGAACAAATTAGTATTAAATTCTAAAATAAATCTGTTCTATACTAGTTTCTTAAGAGGCGTCTTAAGCTTTTATAAATCCCCAAGGAAGCCTCATACAATATACCTTTGTACTTCCCGATTACCGGGTATTAAAAATGGGGAATTTCTACAGGAAGCAGGAGAAAGGCAGTAAAAGAGTGTGAGGCAGAGAGCCAGAACAATAAATTGCGTGAAAATGCAGCCAAAAAAGAAGAAAAGCAGCAAATGCAAGCCGCAAAACAAACCGCAGGAACAGGGGAATGCATTGAATGCTTTTTCCCATTGTATTCGAATATAGTTTTCTATAAAAGCCGACAAGCTCGGTGCCCCTTCACACCTCTTTTGGCGGTGGGGTTGGGTTGCCTCAATCCAAACCCCTGCCATACCCATGGCACCATGCTGAGTGCCATTTTGATGTGTCTCTAATGGCAAGGCTTTTGTTTCGCCCTTTTTTACTTTTTTTTTTTTTTCTCTCTCTACTGTTTTTTGCTTTACTTTTATTGCCCCCAACCGAACCGAACCGAACCGAGTGAGTCCTGTGTGGCTTTCACTATTATTTTCTTTGGCCTTTCTCCGCGTGGCACGTTCTTCCTGCCCCAGGAAGAGCTTGTGGGAGGCGGTGACACAGGGCCTTGTAAAACAAAGAGGGGCCAATAAAAGCCCATAAAGACATGATGGGAAATGAACTCGCACAACAAATCCGATCAGCTGCCGGATCAACATATAATTCACTCTCGGACTCTGGCCAGTTTCAATTTTAAAATTCGGAATCAAATTAAATTGCAATTTATTTGTATTCGTAGCGACACAGAGAGAGAGGGACAGAGTGAGAGAGAGTGGCTTTTCCGGCGCAATTTCCCCCGCTTCAATTAGCGTATAATCTCTCTCTATATAGGCGGAAAATGTTGTCCTTGGGCCGTCTTAATTAAATGCTTTTATTTTTATTTTACTGCCCAAAGATGTACAGTGTCCTGCGGGCAGCCGTGTCCTGTTTGCATTGTTCGAAGCCGTTCCTCCCCAATGCTATTGTCTTTGCTCTCACCCCTCTTGGAAAAACCACAATCAGCGCCATTGCCAGGATAATGCCATTTTAATTGAGCCTCTTAAAGCGACATTTTCATTGCCTGGACTAAAATTAATTAAGTCCCTGCTGCTGCTGGTAAGAAAACAGAAAATTCGACCGGAATTTTAATTGCGATTTAATGGAAATACCGCTGCCACTGGGATTTATTTATTTTAGTGTAATTACATTTAGAAACACTGCTGTGTAAGAGGGGTGAACGGGGTTAGGCAGGATAGATGATTGAGTTCTCATTTGAATTTTACATATTCATATGCCAATGCAAAATTGCCTGAGGTCACGAAATGATAATTGCGGGAATTACCGAGTAAATTAATACATTCTTGTTTTTTGTTGTACTTTCGTTTTTTTGTTGCTATTTCGTGTAATTTACAGAGTGAGTGGCGTTCTGGAATAATCAAATCAGAGAGACCCCCTAATCATTTCTAATCTGGGGTGTGTGTTGGTAGACCTGCAGTCTGTCAGGTGCCGAGTCACACACTTTTCCGCTCCTTTCCGCCTCCTTCACGGCCTCTTGGCTTCGTCGTCGTCACCCACTTAGCCTGTATCCGCCGCTGCCCGGGCTTTCCTTTTCGCCCGCATCAAAAGCATTTTCCGCTACTAAATTGCTTGAAAAGAAAATTCTACAATTTTAACGAAGTGAAAATTGCCATTTGGCATATGGCAGTGGTGTGGGAGTTGGCGGGGTTCCTGGTCGCCATCAAATGTCCATCAAAGCTTCTGGAACTTCGGGCTCAAGAGCGGGAGCTGGTCTGGGTGGGGCCTAAAGCCAGGCATCATTAACTGCAATGACTAAAGTCATTTGAATGGAAGAAGGAACAGGAGGGGACCAATATATACACGGCAAGAAAA
>VNJO01003864.1:0-30795 GCA_008042535.1 Drosophila tani | reverse complement strand
GCAAAAGGAGGCCTGTCTGGGGGCACTTCGCCTTCAAAATATCACCGACATAAAAAGTGGTGATCTTACGGGCCATCTACGGGTTCTCGAACCCTTAATAAACGAGCCCTTTCTGCGCGTAACTGACGAACAGAAACCCAAACTTGTCTTCCACAGAAATTTCTCCGTAGTCTTATACAACAGACACGACTGGAACACAAAATCAATATCTCTACCCAGGGGATCACAAACGTGGTACACTGATGGGTCGAAATTGGAAAACGGTGACACCGGGGCTGGTATTTTTGGACCAAGGTTCAACAAATTCATAGCCATGGGAAAGTCTCCGACCATTTTCCAAGCAGAGATACACGCCATAGAAATCTGTGCTCGTGAGTGCCTTCGCAGGAAAATGCAAGGCGCACGGATTTACATCTTCTCTGACAGTCAGGCGGCGCTCATAGCGCTGAGGTCCTTTACGATCTCCTCCAGACTTGTAGAGAACTGTTTCCAGCAGCTGAACGCCCTCGCTTCCAAGAACATCGTAACGGTGGGCTGGGTGCCAGGGCATGAAGGCCATATAGGAAACGAGGTGGCAGACTCCCTGGCTAAACGCGGAGCGATGACACCACTAATCAGCCCTGAACCGTTCTGTGGACTCTCGAAAGGACACAAAAGAGAACTGCTCAGGAATTGGGAGGAAAAGGAGATAAGACGCCACTGGACCGACAGTGCAGGGCTGAGACAAGCCAAACAATTCCTCGTCCCCCAGATGTCGCGATCTAAGCGCATCATCAACCTAAACAAGAGTGAAATTCGTACTCTAACAGGCTACCTAACGGGTCACTGCAACCTAAGGTATCACCTTAAGAAATTAAAACTTTCAGAAATCGACACATGCAGATTCTGTGAGATGGAGCCAGAAACATCAGAACATGTTAGATAGACCCCGCCAAAGTGCTCTCCTTTATCAAAAGCCTAGGTGTAGAGGCTCTACCCTAATCCTACAGGCCGGCACAAAAGACCTAACATCTGGTCGTGGTGCAACAAGGCCTAGGTAATAATAATAATACGGGAGATAAGGGTTATTACGTCTGCATTAGCTTTGGTAATATCTACAGCTCCAGGCTAAAAGATTCCTGTGGGCTGTAGTGGTTCCTGCAAGTCTTAAAGCTTCAGTCGAGAAGCTGGCTCGCGTAAATCGTAACTGTTACTTAGCCGCAAATATTAAGATAAAGTTTAGCCCTTTTCATTTTTAACCTTAGTTTACATTGGATTGAATTTTTAATTGAATTTAATTATTCGCCAAATCAAAACCAAAACATAAAACAGATGTTTTCTTTAAGTCTAACATCGACGAAATTTGCTTACGGGATTCCATAAGCGAAATTGTGATATTGAGTAACCAAAGAAAAAAGATAATGGTCAAAAGGAGTCACACTGACTCATATATTCAGCTCTGTTTTATAAACTAACTTTATTAAGAGAAATTAATTTAAACGCATTTTATTGGGCTTGTTTTAAAACAGTTAAGCTACGTACTCACCAGCGCTAAAATTTAGCAACTAAATGAGTGCGAGTGAGAGACAAATACACTTTTTCGGCTCCTCTTAGCAAGGTCGGTGTACGCAGATGAGCTAAGAGAAATACTAGAATATACTAGAATGAACATCGGCTGAGTCTTGGCAAAGGTGGCGCGAGAGGAAGGAAATATCTGATAATTCCCCGCGACCCTTGCGAAATTGAGACAGGCAATGGGAAACAAAACCCTATGGCGGGACTTTCCAGCGGGGAAAAATTAATTTATTTACAATACAATTAAAGAAGATCCAATTATATGCAATCTTGACCATAAAATAAAAAAAAATAAAACATATTAAAACAAAATTAAGTCTTAAAATATTATACTTACAATATATGATTTTACAGGAAAATAAGCAAATCAAACGATCAAATTACTTAAATTATGATTTCCAAAGTTTCGGGGCCAGCTCCCGATGCAGCCGAGGAGGACGAGCTGCTCCTGGCCCTACAGCTGCTGCTACTGCCACTGCTGGAGCAATATAAAAGGGCCAAAATCAGAATTAAATTTATGGACAAGCTTTCTCCATTTCCTGCTAGTCCATGACCAGTGTTCACCTACTGGGATACTCTTCTTAGTTGGCTGCCCACTCAAAATGCTGCTGCTTCAGAGCATACGAGGAGTACAAGATGGAGAATAAGAGCTGCCCGTCCTTGGGAAGTGGCAACGGGAATGGTAGTGGCCCGGGGCGACTGGGCAAGCAGCCTCCGCCCTAGATACGCATAAGCACGGGTTCTGTGGAGAACTCATGGATAGAGATCATGGAGCGGCGACTTTAGCACCAATTTCGTGCCCAACGATGACAATAGGCAGGGCGACACTTCGGAGGTGTTCTACGACTACAATGCGGAGAGACCCACTTGCGGCCAACTGGACATGGTGGTGGAGCAGCAGACGGAAGATACCAGATACACAAATATGATCTGAAGCATAATTAAAAAAATTTAAGTAATTTGTTCTTTTGGCCGCGTTTAATTTGAATTGAAAGCAAACACAGCTGACAGTATGGCCGTTTGGCCGTTTCGCATGGATTTTCGGTGAACACCATAAAAGTGGTCACACTAGAAATATGAAACCCTTTTAGCTAGCTAAGGGTTTAGCGCTAGTGAGTACTAGGCTTTACGCCGCAATGGAGGTGAAGATAAATAAAATGGTTAATACAAATACAATAAAAATGTGTTTCATGTTATAAATCGCATATAATGGAAATCCGTTCATCTTATTGTCCTATTCCACTGAAACATTCTGCTAAATTCTCGAGAATGGTATATTCTTTTACACGTGGTCCATCCAAAATAAACGGTCCGTTCACAATTACCCAGTCGGACCTGGTAGCTTCCAACAAGCACAGTTCTATGCGTTCTCAGCGAGTAAAGAATGAATTCTCTATACCCGCGGTCTTCCTTTCAGATTTGTATGGGGTGAAACACCGAAACAACTGTTCTTTTTTTTGTATGCTGCAACAGTTCTTTCGCAACATATAAATAACGTATATTACACATCGGCAATCTTCGGGTTTCGCTTCCAACTTTAGTTTCTAAAAGGAGCGTTATATAACCCATCTGCAGCATACATCAATAACGGTTCTGTAGCAATGTATCTTTCATGCAAAATACTGCTTCAAAATAACGCATTGATAACAGTAATAGAACTGTTATGCAGGAAGCAATTAAGAACACATCTCTAGCATACATAAAGAACCGTTCGGTGAGAATGCATTAATAACCATTAAAACAGCAATAAAAATAGATTTAAAAACATTTATTTTATTCAATTTGAAGTGTACACATAATATATATAGGTTAATTATTCGTACAGTAAAATCTTGTATGTGATTAGTGAAGAAATCCTGCAATTATATTGAAAATAATAATAATGTTTTTAATGGAATAATTGAATAAAGTTATAAAACTAATAAATTGGAAAGTAATATTATAAACACTCACTGTAAATCGCAAATAATCTCTGAAATAAAAATGTTATCATATTATGACCTATAAAGAAATGAAATCTGAAACGATAAATATTATATTTTATATATTTACGTATACATACCAGATCTGAAATAAAAGTAATATATTATTTATTTTAATAGGTCAATAGCTTACCTTATTTTGTTAATATATCTGAAACTTTAATGAATTAACTTATGTAATAATAGATATGTTTTGCTTACCTTGCATACTTATTATAATGAATTTCACAACTGCGTCAAGCAAATTTCTTAATACAACTGAAGCAAGTAACAAAGAAAACGAAAAACCCAAACGCGTGTTTTTTCATTCTCTTTTCTTCTTATTTGTTTGTGCATTTCTTTCCTTTCTTATTATCTTATTTTCTTTTCAAATGCTGGTTTCCGAAATAATGCATCTTTTTACGTTCTAAGAGAAGCGACGATCGCAGTGATATGAAAGAAAAATAGAACATCAAACAACAACAAATTTTGGTTTCCAAAATAAGGCATATTTATGCGTTCTAATAGAAGCGACGTTTGCACTTATATGAAAGAGAAAGAGAATAAAAAACAACACTAAATGCTGGTTTCTGATAGAACGTATATTTATGCGTTCTAAGAGACTTGTTATTGCACACATTTAATATGCATTATATCATAGTTCTAGCCATTTTTGAGCTCAAATTGGCGGCATATAGAACCGTTGCAGATGCGTTCTGTTGAACAGCCCGTTCTACAAGGTCCGACTGGGTAGCCCCAAAAGTTTCTATACTTCTTTCAAAAAATACCGGAAAATATTGGTTTTTAAGATATTTCGTATATTCTTTCCCTAAACCTTTTAACCCTTTTCTAATGTCTTATTGTTTTTTAAATTATAAATATTTTTGATAAAAATATAAATGAAAACTAGGTTCAGCGAAGCATTTTATAGTTACCACTGCATAATGCATGCTACTTAAGCTGCGACAGGAAATCTTTCTGCTTTGCGGTCGCGGCAGAAAATCACTCGACTTTCTTTGATATACAAGATCTCAAAGCCCGAATCATAGATATTAATAGCGTGAAATAGTGTAAAAGAGTTAGTATTTTTGACAGATGGACAACACCGATTCCCACAGAGCACCATCCACCATCCGATAGCAGCTGATCTGTCAGTTGTAGCTCATCAAAACATAAACAAAGATTGTTAAATTTGATTCTGCGAAACTAAAATAGATTATTTACCGATTATTTAAGCTGTTGTACAACAACAAAGCCTTATGATGGCCAAAATGCAAATAATTTTATGACGATATAAGAAAAAATGCCACAAAGTGTGGGAAAATAAGATAAATAAATAAAATAAGATCAGTAATTGCCTAATAGTGTATTAATGATAACAAATAAATGTGTTATAATATAAGTATATTTTTTATTAATTTATTTATTCTATTTTTTTACTTATCTTAGAAATATGCATAATTAACTTTAATTTAACTTATGTATTGATTCTTTCAATAAGCTTTTTAGTTCCGATTGGAACTTATGCTGCCTTTCTGCCATTTTAAAGAGTAAATCTGTCTGGGATTTTTGCTCCTCCGGACTGATTACACATGAACACGTTTTCTATATATATATACATATATATATACAAATCTATGCACTTGACAAATATTGTACATGTAATCTGAACCCCTGCTTGGGATCTCAGAAGATAAGACAAACAGATGTGTGGCCTCTGCGTAGGTCATAGATAAGAGTAAAATTAGAATTCAATCTCCTATATAAGAGGGAGACCGTTTTAAATAAAATCAGTTTCTTACAAAAACTCACGGTGTAAATGTCTTAATATTGGGACCGCTTTACAGGACTTTCTCGTGCAATCTCCACCAGATCGTTATTGTGGTCCGGCGCTAGCTGAAAGACCTTCGCTATAGTTCGAGGATTCCAAGTCATCCATTCCTGCTTCCTCCAAGAAGTAATTCCTAGCGTCTGCAGTAAATAATAAAGAAAAACAACATAATTATGCATAAATGTTGATTCGGCGTCTTCCAAATTTCAATAGATCCTTGTCTTTATTGTCGTAGTGACTATCGCATAAAAAAGTCCGTCAAATTTGGATGGAGATCAAACTGAGAAATTTCCGGAACGGCAAAACCTTGTGGACCATCCGTTTAACGGATGATGGATGGTTTTGGCATCTCTGTGCAGTGGCAGTAGGAGCAGCACGTCCTTGTTGGCGGCATCGGGAGCTAGTCCTGCGGCATTGGAAATCATAATTTAAGTAATTTGTTCGTTTTATTTGCTTATTTCCCTGTGAAATCACATATTAATACCCTTGCAGAGGACATTATAATTTTGATCAGAAGTTTCCAACGCTGTGAAGGAAGCATCTCCGACCCCCTGAAGTATATATATTATTGATCAGCATCACCAGCCGAGCCAATCTAGCAATGGTCGTCCGTCCGTCCGTCTGTCCGTCCGTCCATCTGTCCGTCTGTCCGTCCGTTCGTCTGTCCGTCCGTCCGTCTGTCCGTCCGTCCGTCTTTCCTATTTTCCGTAGCTACGCAAACTAGTCTCTCAGTTTTTGAGCTATTTGAATGAAACTTTGCAGATAGTCTTATTTATATTGCAGCTGGTATATATGTCGAAACGGCCGTAATCGGACCCCTAAATCTTTTAGCTGCCATTGGAACGATAGGGCCAACATTTTATTATTTCGCTATTTTTGAAGATATTGGGCTTAAATTGAATATATAACCCTTTTAATGTATTATAGCTATAGATTTTAAATTTCATGCAAATCATGCAGTTGCCATAGGGATGATTGGAAAATGAATGGAAAATAGTTATAACATCTCTGTTATCCAACGTATTTTTATAAATTTCGAGGTATACCTTGATTTTACTGTTTTAGAATTTCGGTTTTAGTTTCATTAGTTTCATTTCGTTGTTAAAATTTAGCGCTGGTGAGTACGTAGCTTTAGGCTTTTTGCGCTCACGAAATTTTTACCTCGATGGTAGTACTAGGCATTAAAAAGAATGCTAAATACAGAATGCAGGAACACCTAAAATAATTTAGTTTATACATGTCAGTGAGAATAGGGTGTTTATGCAAGTGAAGGTGTATGAATTCAATTTTGGATCGTGCAGAAGCTCCCGGATTAAAATTTCGATAACGATAGAAGAAAATTGACCTCTCATCGCATATGCATTTGTAGAAACTCAAAATTAAAGTTTGTTTGGAAATCTTTGTCGAAATGGCTTCTGCAGGTTAGCAACATTTATAATTTCGTTAATTATGTCATTCCCATGCTTTTAGTTTATTTAATATGAGCAATCGGATAGATCTAAAATACAACATTTTTTCCAACAAGCCGCGTGGTTTAGTTTTGACACGTAATATGAGCATTTGTACATACATATGTATGTAAATTAATGTTTGCAATGATTTCTTTAATCTTCTTTTCTCATATGTATATTATATATGAATATATTAGTAATTAAATTAAAGGGCGAAAATATATTCTTTTGTTCGAATCTCCATTAAAATGTCCATACAATGGACACATTGTAAAATATATGTCTGCATATGTGTATACTTATTCATATACAATAAAACCCATACGTACATAATACCCCTTTAAACTTATTTTGCAGGAAAAAAGGGTAAAAAGAACAAAGGAACAGTTATATCGTTACAATCTTTCTTATCTAATGCTGACACACCTGTTGGAACTACACAAGTCTCGAAAAAATTACGAAATTTAGATGGCGACGACAGCGATGACGGTAGTAATACGTTGCCATTAGTTTATCAGCTCCCTACAGCGCCTCGAGCAAATCGGATATTTGATGATAACTCCATCCCTCATAAGCCCCCTTTCATTGCGTATATTAATAACTTGCCTTTTGATGCAAACGAAGACGACCTATATGAATTTTTTGGGAGTATTAATTTGATTTCATTGAGACTACCGCGGGAAGATGGTGAAAACGGTAGATCAAGGGGATTTGGCTATGTTGAGCTAGACAATAGAGATGATTTAATTCATGTCCTTAGCTTACCAGATCCATCTATTAAAGGCCGTCGCATACGCATTGAACTTTCAAATGAAAACGATCAACAAAATCGTCAAAAAAACAATCGCCGATTTGATGGCTTCGGAAATAGTGGAGAAAATAGGGACTCTGGAAATTGGAGGCGAGATAGTCAAAATAATGGTAGTAGTTTTGGCTATTCCAATTATGAAAGAAGCTATAATAGAGAAAGAAAAGCCTTACCGGACAGAGATGAAACTAACACACCAGGATCTTGGCGTACAAACGTAAGGCCACAATCAATTGATTCTTCTCCAACCAGGAGGGATGACCAACTATCTGAAAAATATCGCGATAGTCGTGGAAGAAATGTAGAAAGATTTTCACGAGAAGACAATTCAAAACTAGAAGAACGTCCCAAGTTAAATCTAAAACCGCGAACCTTGCCACTACCAGATGTGAAAAAAACGGAGCCTGAAAAATTGGATCAAGAGGAAACATATATAGGTAAACAAAGCGGAAACTTACAATTAAATGTGTTTGGCTCCGCTAAACCGGTAGATACAGCTGCAAGAGAATTGGAGATTGAAGAACGTTTAGCCCTCGCTCGAAAACATGATAAAAGTCGCTTAGAAGAAGAGTTATGTGAAAAACTTACAGAAGTCGAAATGGATAAAAATGATAACGAAAGCTTAAACGCATCAGGCAGCTGGCGTCGAAATCAAGACGATGTTGAGGATGACAAAACCAAGATGGTTAACGGTAATTATTGTATATGAATTGCGTTAAGTTGTATTCTATTTATATATTTTAATTGTATACATATGTACATATATTAACGCACCTTTAACTTTAAAAGTTTCTAATACAACTTTTAAAAAATTGTGGAGAAACGGCTTGAGCTAGTTTATAACATTTAGACAATTGTTATAAAAATGTTTTATTAAAAACAAGAAAGGAAGCTAACTCCGGTAAGCCGAAGTTTGTATACCCTTGCAGTCTTCAATTGGATCATTAAGTCGATCCATTTTGATAAAATATTAAAAATATCGAAGTTTTTACATTTTTATAACATTTACCTACACATTTTACATTTTCGTATAAATCAACCGATCGCTTCTATGGCAGCTATATAATATAGTTGTCCGATTTTAATGAAACTGAAACCGTATTTCTGAAACAGAGTCGTTTTAGTTTCCTTCCATTAATTTTCCGATCATTTCTATTGCAGCTATAAGATAAAGCGGTCCGATTTTCGTGAAATTTAAAATGTATAGCTATAAAGTAATTCGAGCATCATATATTTAATTTGAGCCCAATATATACAAAAACAGCGAAGATATAACATTTTTGCCCTATAGTTAGTATGACAGCTATAAGATATAGTGGTCCGATTCCGGGTGTTCCGACATACACTACTGGCCAAAATAATAAGTACATAGGCATCGTGCCACTTTGTAGAGTTATTGCTCAATTCTTTTTGAATGTATGCCTGCCAATTGTTTATATACTGAAATGTTACAGTATGGCGAATCATTTAAATAAAAAATTAGAGGGGGTTACCGCGTTTTTTGTTAATGCTTTGCTTAAATTTGTGTTGAATGGCCGTTTTTGACCTGGCTAAAATAATAAGTACACCGATGTTATTTTACAATTTTTATGTATTAAGTCTACAATTATGCTGAAATTGTTTAGTTTTTTAATAACATCAACATATTTAACAATATACAAGTGAAAAAAACATTCTAGATGGACCAAATCAAAATTTAACTGGTAAAAATGACCAATTTGCTTGATATCTTAAAATTAAAGGAAAAGTCTTCAGGAAATGCCGAAAACCCTCAAACATTTGGTAAAATCTATTCAGAATACCTTACAATAAAAAGAGCTTACTGAAAAAAAGAGAACGAACGAAAAAATCTTCAAAAACATCGAACAACTGCATCGTCAGCGCTTACCGCTCAATTCGGACATGAAACCTGATCTAAAAAGGTTCGTCCTATATCTTAAAATCAGTGTTGCCAAATCAGCTTTTTTTCCCGTCATTTTCAGCTTTATTTATACTTGCCTAGCGGGCATATTTCAGAAACAGCGGGAAGCGGGAATTCTAGCTGTTTTTAATTTGAAATCAGCTTTTCTTCAGCTTTTTTATATCAGCAGCAGATTGTCTTTTATCGATCCTAATCGTCTTCGAGAGCGTCATCTTTATGAGCAAGTGCACTATTAAACATATTTGTGACAAAATGCCGAAAGTTTTTAAACAAAAATGTCGAAATGCTTGGATTCAGCATCCTGATTTTAAGACATGGCTTCGCAAAGACGATTCGGATGCCTCCAGAGTCTTCTGCAGTTATTGTAAGTGCACACTAACTGCTAAGTTAAGTGATTTGCAAGCACATGTAGCCTCCAGGAAACACTGTAAAACGCAGGAATGCTTAGATCAGACTAACAAGTTGAGGTTCTTCAAATTGCCAAATAAAACAATAGAACACGAAGCGGCGTTGTGCCTGTTTGTAGCACAACACACAGCTATTGCTCAAATCGACCACCTTAGCAGCTTGTGCACTAGACAATTTGGAGATGCAACTACAGGCCAGATCAGGCTGCATACAACAAAGTGTTCTGGCACTCGTTAAATACTCGTCAATACTAAAAAAAACCATTATTTTGTATTCATTTTAACAGAAAGCTAAGGGAAAAAACTATTGCGCTTTTTTTTTTTAGCTTTTTGTCGAAAAATACAGATTTTTCTTTTGTTCAATAGCAAAATAAGTATGAAAATTTTTGCGCCTTTTTTCAGTTTTTTTTTTTTTTTTTTTAAATACAGATATTTATACCCGGTACCCATAGGGTACAAGGGTATTATGGGTTAGTGCTAACCTCTGTCCTTCCGTGTGAAACAACAGATCTCAGAGACTATAAGAGCTAGAGTTACCAAATTTGCTGACAACATTGAAATCTGTTGCACGCAGATCAAGTTTGTTTTACAATTTTGCCACGCCCACTTCCGCCCTAAAAAATCATTAAAAACGTAAAATAAGCTAAACTCGTTATTTTCGGGTTAAAGTTAATAGATACAATAAATGAATAAAATAGAGCTGACGTTTCCTGAAAATTTCAGTAAAATCGGATGATAAACATTTGAGATACTAGAAATAAGGGTTAGTGCCAACCTCTGTCCGTCCGTGTGAAACAACAGATCTCAGAGACTATAAGAGCTAGAGTTACCAAATTTGGTGACAACATTGGAATCTGTTGCACGCAGATCAAGTAGGCCACGCCTTCTTCCGCCCTCAAAAATCATAAAAAACGTAAAATAAGCTATACACGTTGTTTTAGGGTTAAAGTTAATAGATACAATAAATAAATAGGCTTGAGCGGACGTTTTCTAAAAATTTCAGTAAAATCGGATGATAAACATGGGAGATATTAGAAATAAGGTTAGAATTTTAACACACCGCCCTAAGGCACTGCTGTTGCAAGCAGTACCCGACATATGGCGCATTCGAGCCTTTACCGTGTGATATAATGGCGCCAATTGCAGAAGAAATGACAAAAGAATATAGCAAGAAATGACAAAAAATAACATAATTCATTTTTTGACGCCGATCGAGCGGGTTTTTATGTTTTCCTATAAAATGTATCATTCATATTTAAATATGACATTAAATTATTTAGGTCGGGCGCTAATTCGAGAGGCGATTTATTTAAAGAAGTTTCGAAGTAGACTATTATAATGTATGTACAATTTTAAATTGCCTTTTAGTGTGAAGCGCAAACGTTTAGGTACCGGGTATCTCACAGTCGTGCACAGTCGCCTGTAGCTTTCTTACTTGTTTTCTTTTGTTCGAGTTCGAAGCATTCGTTCGAAAGCCAGCACAACAACAAACCGATTTTCAGTCGCAGATCAAATGCGGAACGATGAGGCACGGCCGCGCGTCTGCGCGCTGTGCTCTCGTTTCTCTGTATGTGTGTATATGTGTACAAGCGCTCGCACGTTTGCATGCGTGTGCAAAAGACACGGTTGCCGCTCTTCTTTGTTATGTTTTTGATCCTGGGTTGTCTGCGGCCACAGCAAGTGGCGCTGCGACGGCTCATTTGCTTATGACGTCACGACAATGTGAAAATTAGTTTTATTATCGACCATCACTTTTTAATGCCCTATGACCCAAACAAAAGTCAATTACATTAATAGACTTAATATATGTACATACTTGTGTATTTGTATTTTTTTCAGTACATTTTGAGATCAAAATTAAATAATTTTTGAATCTTTAATAATATAATTATGATAATTTATTAAAAGTGCGTTTAAACTGTGAACAGCATGCGTGCACATACACACCTGATCATTTTAATAGGTACACACATCAACTTGGACTTTGAGGTAACAGAAAAAGTTTTCTTCATTATTTTAAACTTTAAATTTGGTCTCATTGGTTCTTTAACTATTTGTATTTAATAAAATAAACTTAATTGTATCATAGGATAATAATATAACACAAAGGAGATATTTTTTTGTCTTAGATACGTTTTCGGTCTGATCATAATAATAGGTACATTTCATGTGTTGGTGAGAAAAAAAGTTTAATTTCCATAAGTGGAACCTTTCTGGCAATTCTTCCTAGTAGGTGAGCATTTTCTAGTTGTCTTCGGATAGTTGGAGCACTAGCTGAATTCCTTATTTCTGCTGCAATAGCCTTTGATGACATAAATGGGTCCTTTTTGCTCAAAGATACTATGAAGTGGTCAAGGGTTTCCGTTGTTTATTGTGGCATTCCGCATGTTTCCTGGTTTCCTTTCTAATGCATTTCTAACAAAATTATGAGACCTGTTCATTTATTTGGCAATGGCTCGCAAAGATTTGACTTCATTTTTCAGACTGCTTAGTGCTAGTACTCAGACCGACGAAAAGTGTTCGTAAGCAGTGCGAGAGAGCAAGAGGGTGACTATTGTCCTCTCGTTTTGACTCGCTGCTTAGATACATGTTTCGTCTATCTGAGTACGTAGCTAAAAGTAAAATATGTACGAAAATCTTTGCGCTTTTTTCAGCTTTTTTTTCTCAGCAATAGTTGGCAACACTGCTTTCTTACCTAGTATTCAGGCAGTAAAACAGTTTGTAACGCTAAAATGATTTAATCTTTTCAGTGTGACTGCGTTTTTAAAACGTTTTTCGGCATTATTGGGAGTCATGTGATGCGGTCATACGTATTTTAAATCAGCTGTTTCATGTTTGTTGACAATATAATTTGAAAGACAAGACGCACAGATTTCCATTTCCGGTTTGGACTAGGTCATCTGCGCACAATGACCATCGACGCACTATGGGGAATTTGACCACTTTGTGTGACCAAAACCCATTTTCTGGAAGTCGGAAAATTAAAACAAGTTTCAGTGTAACGCATTCACAATACACCAATCTTCAGTGTTGCATAACAGAAATTTTGATAGAGGGCGCCACAAAAAAGGTGATAAACACAGCTGCTGCATTTGCAAAGCACAGGCGTCTGTAATATTACGTTTTGTTTGCAAAGTTTAAGTCATCAGAAAAACAAAACAATATTACTACCATTTTTGAAATGAATTCCAATCTGTTTGGTTTGTAGTGTTTATGAACGTAATTTGAAGAAAAAAATCGTGTTGTCCCCTTAATAGACCAAAAATGTATGTAGCCTTCCAAATGCATATTTTGGATAAAGTCTGTTCCATAAGAGATTTAAAGTGAGTCCAGAAGAGTCCATCCACGAGATGTATTGTATGTTGTAGAGTATTAAATTCTCGTTCAAATTAATGTTATTAAAAATAGCACTTTTTACGATTTTGTGAAATATTTTCATTTTTAATACTTTTTGTATGGCAACGCTGTATTGCTTACCAGATGGGAAGCAGTTTTTGGTAAGATTGTTTCTATGAAAATTATAGGAAATCGTGATCCGATCTCGACAAAATTTTCTATATTCTGTTAAAAGAGTATACATTTTAAGTTTCCAAAGTTTTATGAAAATATCTTAAGATATCTTAAAGTTATACCCTATTATGTCAAAAAAAAAATAAAAATAGAATGTTTATTAAGTAGTTTATTTTTCTAAAATTTCCGAGAATTACCTATTTCTTCATGTGTTTCACTTGTATAACATTTTAAGCCGAAAATCACGATTATAGCGCGTATAATGTTTTTTGTAATATTCGGGGACGAAAGTGGGCGTGACTTGATCTGCGTTTAACGGACTAGAAGGTTGTCCCCAAATTTGATGGCTCTTTCTGTTATAGTCTTATCGTTTTTGGACAAGAAATACTCAATCATTTTATATCACTGTGGACGGTAGTCCACAAGGAGGCTTCTTTATAGAGCTATACTATAAATTACAAATAATTCAACTAGTTTCGTTTTCGACTGTAAGCTGTAAAATAGCTAGCCTTGAAACTAAAGACCAGCATGTCGGAATAGAAACTACTGTAATTTATTGTTATTGTATTTGTAATTTATTTTTGTTAACGTAACTATTATTCGTCACAAAATTTGATATCAGAAACTTTTGGAGTTGAAGGTGCCCTTGTCACTTTTATCTCACCTCGTTAAGAGGTGTTTTTGTTTGATAACAACTACTTTATACTAATACTATCTATATGGAATGTAGTTACTAAGTTTCAGTCAAATATTTCTAAAACTAAGGAACTAGTTTGCGTAAAAACGGACAGACGAAGAGAAAAGAAAAGCCTTTAAGTTTTACTTACAAAAAATATTTAGGGCCGAAGCGTTTTTTTTTATACCCGGTACCCATAGGGTACAAGGATATTATAAGTTAGTGCCATCCGAGAATGTATGTAACAGGCAGAGGGAGAAGTCTCCGACCCTATAAAGTATATATATTCTTGATCAGCGTCACCAGACGAGTCGATCTAGCAATGTCCGTCTGTCTGTCTGTCCGTCTGTCTGTCTGTCTGTCTGTCTGTCCGTCTGTCTGTCTGTCCGTCTGTCCGTCTGTCCGTCTGTCTGTCTGTCTGTCCGTCTGTCTGTCTGTCTGTCCGTCTGTCTGTCTGTCTGTCCATGTGAAACAACAGATCTCAGAGACTATAACAGCTGGAGTTACCAAATTTGGTGGCAACATTGGAATCTGTTGCAAGTAGGTCAAATTTGTTTTAAAATTTGGCCACCCCCACTTCCGCAGCCGAAAATTATAAAAAACTGTATATACAGGCAGGCTCCGGTTTTCACATTCACAAGATTCTCTCGTTTTCGTTTTCGAAAACGAGAATTGGTGATCCCGTTTTCACTTTCACAACACTTGTTCGTTTTCAAAAACGGGCAAGTTTTTTTTTGTCGAAATGAAGAGTAAATGCCTTTTTCTAAATCAAATCGGTTCTTAATTGCAAAAGGAAAAAAATAGTTGACTCCTTGGTCTATTGATGTTCATTTCACACCATCAGTAGATCAATCTAATTCGTATTTACTTTTTAAATAATTGTTTTCTGACCCCACCTCAAATTTCCCAACAAAATATTTGCCGTCGGCAACAGCAACTTTCGTTTTGGTTGACAGTGCTGCCGTACTGTTGGTGGAACAAAACAATTTGGTCTAAATGCTTCTAAAATTAAAAGGTGGGCATAAAAAATGTTCAAGGCGGATTAAATAAGGTTTAATTAAATAAACCAGTTTATTTTAATGTTTAAATGGAATTTTAATCAATTAAAAAAGATGTAAAAATCATACCATCAAAGGGTGGCAGCCTTCTTGGACCGATAAATAAACAATTTCTGCCTTTATTTAGCTTTAAAACAAACAATTAAAAAGGGTTAAGGCATTTAAGCATTCCGTTTACTTCTTAAAACATCCAAGTCATCTGTTTGAGCAATAAAAACTATTAAATATTTCGATAACAAAACGATGATAAAAAGTGTGTGAAAACCGGAGCACCTAAAACGAAAACGTACGTTTTCGCCCAAGAACGAAAACGAAAATAAAAAGTGAAAACTGGAGCCTGCCGGATTAGCTATAATCGTAATTATCGGCTTAAAGTTAATAGATAAAATAAATAAGTAGGTATTCGCGGAAGGTACTGAAAATTTGAGTAAAATCGGATAATAAACATGGAAGTTATTAAACAATAAAGTTTCTGTGTATGAAAAAGCACACAGAGAAAGAGAGAAAGAGAGAGAGAGAGATGTTGAAAGCGCACGTGCGTGTTGCCTAGCAACATTGTTCCTAGCAACATTTGTCTTTGTTGGGTGTTGCGCAACATGTTCCCAGCAGCATTTGTCTTTTTTGGATGTTGCTTAACATGATTCTAGCAACATTTGTTTTCATTTGTCTTAATTTTCTGTCTTCCATGTTCATGTGCCATTTAATTTCACCCACAATGCTTTGGGTGCCGGGTATCTCACAGTCGGTCACACTCGACTGTAGTTTTCCCACTTGTTTTATTTCTGTGGGCGTCAATAAGGAACTAAATCAATCTTACTGCCAAGTCTTACAGGAAGGCTCGGGTTACGCGAAGCTTTAAGAAAGCGAAATTTGAAAATCTGGACTTTGACCTTCTCTGATCTTGGAAATGGAATGATTGCGAGAGTGGAGAGTACCTCGAACCATGGCGATATTTGTTTATGGTAATCTAAAATGACTAGAAACTGATTAAGAATTGGGGCTGAGAATTTTACCCGAGTCCAGTTACAAAGATTGTTTATAGTTTCCATATGGGTGATAACTTACATACGTCTAACATATACCTAAATACAGGCAAATATTAGACTATGGATACTAAAGCTATTCAAGATTGTAACAATATTCTAAAGTAAAGAATAAAGAATTCTAGGTTCCCAAGATGATCTACCCAGTTTCATATGATTTTGGGCACTAAGAATAAGACAGTTCAAGAATTCCTTTAAAATAGGTTTAGATTTAAAAATGGATAGTTTACTTACTGGTCCATTATTCGGTTTACTTTTCGGCAGTGGTTCACGAGAATTCCGTTTATGTTCGAAGTCCTCTTGAAATTTGCTCTTCTCGTTTGTAGCGACTTTCATCTTTAAAGCTTTGGACCTTGACAAAAGTTGAGCATAAACCAAATATTATTTATTTAAAACTTCAATTAAGACCTTACTATATGTAATATTTTAGTATATTTAACAGAGAAGATTTAATAGTTGCTTTTAAGTTATAGCACATTAATTTTGTCTAATTCTCATTGCAACGCTAGAGCCAAATAACTCAATAGATTGGTGGCGGGAGTCTTGAGGAGGGAGATAGTTACAGAAAAGCGAATTTTATATTTTTTATGTTTTCTTTTAGCAAGGGATTGTGCTACGTTAATGGAACTTGGCATAAGGATTACACATCCTTTTATATGTATATATAAAAAATATTTGTTAAACGATTTTTCAGATTGTAGCTGATAAGGTTAGAGTTTTAACACACCTTGTTTTGGCGTTCGTCGACGATGTTTGGGATATCCGTCATCGCTAATATAGTAGAGGAACACTGATAGCACAGTGACAAAAAAATACCCGGGGACTAAACGCTATAGATTTTGAAAATTCAAATTCGGACATTTGGAAGAAAGTGACGCGAAAAAGGCGCGAGAGACTAAACTAACTAAGCGCTATATATTCTGAAAGGGCTTTACGTGTAATTGCAAATTTTGAGAATATCGTTGTCAAAATATTAGATTCGTCATTAACTGGCACTAATTAAGCTTTAATGAAACTAAGATAAAAAATAACCAAAAAGGGTTAAGGCTTGTATTTTTAAAATCATCATCACCTAAAGAGTTTAAAGCTAAGAAAATATTTGAATAGATTAGCTAACTCTTGGTCATAAAAGGCTTAATTTCTCATAAGTAAATCGATTATATGCCAAGATCACACACAGATCCTTATTGTACAGGGGGTTTTCCAGACGCGTTTTGATCGATACCATCTCGATCATTTTTGGTGGACTTTACTGTACGATCAACCACCAACATTAGCACCTAATTACGCGAGTGTGTCTCAGAAATTGTATTTATATTTATAAACATTGCTTATGTTTGGAGGGTAGCAGGGGAAGTTTTTACTCTTCCGTCTCCCACTTATGTATGACTTTTGAAAATAAAAAAAGAACCTAACTTCGGTAAGCCGAAGTTTGTATACCCTTGCAGTCTTCAATTGGAGCATTAAGTCTATCCATTTTGATAAAATTTAAAATATATCGAAGTTTTTACATTTTTATATAATTTACCTACACATTGTACATTTTCGTATAAGTCAACCGATCGCTTCTATGCCAGCTATATGATCTTAATGAAACTAAAACCGTAATTCTAAACCCGTAATAGTCAACTCACAATAGGCTCCATCCCCCATCTACCGTTCAAAATGTTGTCAAAATATTCCATCATCACTTTGTGATGTTCCTATCTATATACGATATTTTTGGTACCACCACAAAAAAGTTTTCAATCGCACCGGAAAAGTTGCCACAAAGTTGCTACAGAAAGACCCATTGCGAGGAAAGACGATCGAGCTCAAACCGTACAGGATTAAATTTTATATAGTCATTTGAATATTCCAAAACCGAATTATAATTAATTTGTATTTTAATATGAACACTAAATTTTTTAGAATTAATTTTCTTCTGTGAGTTTTCTTGCAGGTATGGGGTGGAAACAGTTTTGCAGCTGAACTTTTTTTAATCCAGTTCCAATGCTAATATTCTTTGTTTTATTGTAGTTTCCATTAAAGTACATAATATTAACACAATTTGGCTCGGTCTTAGACATACAAATATGAAATTTATAAATGCTAAAATTTCATATTTGTATGTCTACGACTCTTTAAAGAGAATTCATATGTAGCAAGCATTTTTGACTAACTCCTATCCATGCTTGGTAATTATCTTGCAACAAAAATTGGATAATACCAATCATAAATGGTAAAATAAATAACTTTGTTGCTAAATAATTTTAAAAAAATGTTAGTTTCAATAAAATGATTTTTTTACTGGCCTACTAACTCTGTTTTTTGGCTTTTTATCGATACAAACACCACCACCATAGTCATCTTTCTAATTAGTTGGCAATAGCTGTATATACTAGCTGCAATAGAAAGAAGACTATTTGTAAAGTTTCATTCAGATAGCTCAAAAACTGAGAGACTAGTTTGCGTAGCAACGGACAGACAAACAGACGGACATGGCTAGATCGACTCGGCTGGTGATGCTGATCAAGAATATATATACTTTATGGGGTCGGAGATGCTTCACTGCGTTGCAAATATCATGGCAAAAATATAATACATGTTAGGTCAAAACCCAGTTAGTAGATCTTTCTGAATGTAACTGTTACTGATGATACAGTTACTGATGCTGCCAACTCGTACGATAAAAAAAGGATTAGAAAGGGATTAGAGAGGAGAAATACTTGAAGTTAAAAAGCCACGAGAAGTTGAAGTGAGGAGAAAAAACCTACGAATTATCATTAAAATTTATACAAATAAACTAGCACCATCCGACTTATTATTTATACTCAAGAAAAAGCTCTTGTTTTAACAATACCTTCTGCAAGGGTATAAAAATAAAGGAAACGCCGTGTAGTATTAGGCACGTGTATGTTAAATGTTGATCGGTGAAAAATTACTGTAGGTGGTGGGGTGGGGGAGCTCAACAAAATTATTGCCTACCACTTTTTGGATTAGTTTAGTAAAGAACAAGAAAAAAAAAAAACAATTTCCCCGCGCCTATAACTTTCCTTACGTATTTGAAATACTAATCGATTTTGGTAAATAACACTTAATATTTCCGAAAATTCAGAGAATTAAAATTGAAAATAAAATAATGCTTCTAAACTTTTGTTCTTAATTTTTACTAGGAAGGGTGTCGAAAATTATCAAAAGCGTGATTACGTAATATATAGACAGACCCTTAACAAATAGAATGTAAAAAAATATAAGTTGATTCTGTTATTAGAGTTAAACCAAAAATCAGTATTGTCCGAAGTTTGCATACCCTTGCAGTCTGCAATTGGAAAAAAAAAACTCAGTTATTACACAGCTCTGCCGTCTCTTTAATGCTTCCCTTAACCTTGGCCATTCTCCATCCCCCTGGAAACGTGCACTTGTCACAATGGTCCATAAGAAAGGGAAAGTCTCCTGTCCACTTTTTCCAATATTGACGCCTTCATGGATGCTCTGCCGGGCCACCAATTTGGCTTTCGAAGTCGCCATAGCGCTATTGAGCAAGTTCACAGAGTTGTTAACCACATTCTGAGTGCTTTAGAAGGTCCCAAATACTGTTCAGCAGGCTTTTGACAGGGTTTGGCATGAAGGTATCTTTTACAAAATAATGCCGCTTTTACCTGAGGGATTCTGGAACCTTATTGTGTCATTTCGGAATAACAGGAACTTTGCCGCTGAGATCCGTGGACATCGTTCTGAACAACGCCCAATTCACGCTGGTGTACCTAAGGGCAGTGTCCTTGGACCGGTACTGTACACACTTTACACATCGGATCTTCCAAACTCCATTTTTCGTGGTATTCTTCAAACCATCTACGCAGATGACACTTCTTTTCTAGCTGCTGGCACCCCCATATCGGCTTACAATCGTGTCCAGACATTCTTGGACGAATTCGAATGTTGGACATCTTCATGGAACATAGCGCTTAACATTGAAAAGACGCAGCACGCCACTTTCGCCTGGCCGCTCACGTGCCCTTTACTTGGATGGGAAGAGACTAAAGCATGAGGATAAGGTGACAACACCACCGACTTTGCTGGAAGAGGCAGATTGACCGAGTCTGCGGATCAGCAAGGACGAGGCTCGAAAAAATAGATTGGATTCTTCGTTCTGATAGCTGTCTATCCCTAAAATCACACGTTATTTCAAGACACGGGAATACCAACTGTAACAGAAACAATTTCATCATTTGCAAACCGATACAGAGACCGCCTGCTAGCGCATACCAACCGTTTGCCTAGTCATCTTGCCACACAGTTAGGCCGACGGCGTTTGCGCAGACACCCTGCGGACCTATGGATACTCGGCCGAGACCAGATATGGACGACTTCTTTAACACTATATAATCGATCACACATAAACTGCCCCAAAGTGTCGCTCTTTCCTACCTGCAATTTCCGGGATCTATAGATACTATTTATTAAACACAAAAATAAGAGCTTTAAACTTACAAAAAAAAAAAAATTATATCGATCCATTTTAATAAAATTGCAAAAATATAGAAGATTGTAAATTTGTATAAAATTTACCTACACATTTTACATGTAGAATTTTACATCTACATATAAATCAACAGATCGCTTCTATGGCAGATATATAACATAGTTGTCCAATCTTAATGAAACTAAAGCTATACCTCGAAATTTATAGAAATACGTTGAAAACAGATAAGCTATAATTTTTGTCACACTTCGGGTCACAATTATAATACCCCCTGCAAGGATATAGAAACAGCAAAACTATTATTAGTCATTAGACATGGTGCTGTGTTCATTCAATAAAGAGAAGACTTTCTGCAAAGTTTCATTTAGATAATTTTAAAACTA
Source organism: Drosophila tani (assembly GCA_008042535.1). Classification (NCBI taxonomy): domain Eukaryota; kingdom Metazoa; phylum Arthropoda; class Insecta; order Diptera; family Drosophilidae; genus Drosophila; species Drosophila tani. The sequence continues at coordinate 9,727 of VNJO01003864.1, read as the reverse complement.
ATAGACTAGACAGACAGATGGACAGACGGACATGACTAGGTCGACTCACTGTTGATACTGATCATGAATATATAACCCTTACAGGAACTCATATATCTTTTGCTAATTCAATAGTTTATACTTTGAACAATATCTTGTAAAAGCGGCAATGTCATATCTCGAATAGTTTTTAAATAGTTTTTTAAATAGCAACGGTGATAGTACGGGTATCAAGAACATGTTCGCGAAAGCCAATACTTTCTGCAAATAGTAAAATGCCATTCCAAAGAATGTTGTGGGGCATTTAGAAGCGGATAACTTCTAATTCTATTAGATGGATTTTGTCCTCCTCATGTATGTGTTATTCAGGGTGCAGGGCAATTTTTATGGACAGCTCCTAATGATGCCATGTCTGTCTGTGTCCAGACATTTGCAAACTTCTATCTACCTCGGTCTCGCTTGCATATTTACCGTGATTTCGAACGGGGAGAATCGACGTATCCCCATAAATCCGCTATGTATACATTTTATATATTGCCCTGTACATTTGTGCCAAAAGGCCAACCCATGAGAAGTTCAGCGAAATGATTAGAACTTGGTTCGCGAGCTGAGTCCGAGGGGTTGATTGACTCAAGGCAACAGGATAGTGGAGAAAGGTGGTAACCAGCGGTCGTTTGGAGCTGGCCAGCAGCAGTAGAGCCCAGGATCAGAAAAAGCGAAAGTCGAAGAAGCAGGAGAAACAAAAGTTATTTTTTCGATCTCGATGCGGCGTCTCAGCTTAGAGTTTTAAGTGGGCTGCCTTTTATATTTCTGAAAAAATTAAAACCGATGGTTGAAAACGGTTTTTTTTTTTTTTTTTTTTTTTTATAATATTCTCCTAGATGATTAGTACACTTCCTACTGAGACACCACTAAAACATGGTTTTTAAACGCTTCAACTGCTTCTTCTGGCGACCACGTAATTTTTGCTTGATATGAGGAAACAAAAAGGAGTCATTGGTGCCAAGTCAGGACAGTAAGGTGGATGACCCATAAATTCAATATTTTGAGTGCCCAAAAAGTCATTTGTTTGCTTGGACTTGTGAGAACTTGCATTGTCGTGGAGGAGAATGATTCGTCTTCGGTTGTGGGTTTTCCTTATTTCTCCAATCACTTCTGGCAAACAAATGACTGTGTACCATTCAGAATTGACCGTTCTACGTTTTTCTAATGGAATGGTGGCGACATGACCAGTTATTCCGAAGAATCAGCCACAATCTGCTTCGAAGTTCTCTTTGCTCGAACAATTTTCGTTGGCTTTTCCTCATTCTGAAAGACCCATACGGTCGACTGCTGTTTAGTTTCGGGCTCATATGCATAAATCCATGATTCGTCACCTGTAACGATTTTTTAGACATCTTAGGAAGTCCCGGCACTGCATTTTTTTTTTTATCATTTTCTTTCACCAATGGAGACGGGCCTCTTTTCGATCACTTGTCAGATTATGCGGTATCCCACGCGAACAAAGCTTTTTTTGAATTTACGATGGCCCAAGGATGCATAAATCTCACGGTATGTAAGTTGATCGAAGCATTATTGCCTGGTACTAGGCCACAAATATAAAAGGCAGTCCACGTACTTCATATAGGTTGATGCACTACGGTCAGTACACTCAAGTGGCCTTTCGAAACCATGCGTGTGCTTAATAGGGTTATTAATGGATCGAAAAAAATAAGTATAGGTAAAAAATCTGAGGAAACTAGCCTACACCATATATACAACTAGCGCGCAGCTCGATTGCTATCTTGCATGTGTACTAAGTGGGTTAAGATTAATGTTATAGTTTGGACATAGTACTCTAAAGGGTTCATGCAGTTCATACGAGGTTTTATAGTGGTGCAAAACTAAAGGCAAGTAGGATCTAGTGGCTCTACATGACCTAATAGATCGGTGCTTTCCACGTAACCACAGATCAGGGTATAAATAAAGACACTGCCTAGCATCCCTGCAGTACCAGATGTCATTAATAGGCCGTTGTCATCAAGGTGCCGACTTCGACTTTGGCCGAACCGACGCTCTCATTCAATCGCTTCAAAACCGACTCTCTCGCTCTCTCAATTTCTCTCTTCAAAAATGTTGGTGACAGTTCGACGAAATGTTAATGAATTATCGATAAAATATTGTTAAAATGTTTATGAAAAGTCGATGAAAAGTGGATGAACTATTGATACAATTTTTGATGAATTATCAATGAAATGTTGATGAAAAGATAATGAATCATCGATGAATTTGTCACTGATGAGACCCTAGGACATGCCAATGTTAATTTTATCAGTAGTTTGTATGAAATTTCATCGATGATTCATCAACAACACCGAAGTTTTTTTTGATGACTTGATCGTTGATGACAGGTACTGCAGGGATCATTCTACGGTTTGCTAATGAAAGGAGTTAATGAGAAGTCTACTAGAATAAAAGGGCAGCCTTAGGTTGGCATACCAGTTTTTGACACGAAGAGCGAAAAGTAAGAGGTTCTCTTAAAATGACTCAATGCGTTTGCTGTTGACGTCTCACTGGGGACTCCACATGCAAGATAAATATTCTAAGATAGGAAGAACTAACGAAATGTATAAATTCTTCGTGACGTAGCGGTCATCGAATTCTTTCGACCACCGTTTAATAAATGCAAGCACACCCCTGGCTTTATTCACAATGCACGAGATATGATCAATAAACTCCAGTTTAGGATCCAGGCGGATACCCAAATCGTCAACTAGAGTGATCCTTTCCAGATCCTTTCAGCTTGCATTTGGAGCCATTTAGGTTTAATAAGTCTGCAGTGCACCATTTTTGAAAGTTATTAAGATCTGTTTGTAAATCTGACTGGCTAGCGCCGTCCTTATACATAAAGTTTAACGTCGTCAGCGTACATCAGTACTCTTGAGTTAGTCAAAACTTTGGGCAAGTCGTTAATAAATAATGTACACAAAAAGGGACCCCGGTGGCTCACTTGCGGGACACCAGAGGTCACCCGGAGAACATTCGACAAGTTGTTTTTAAAAAGGACCTTTTGCGTCCTGTCATTTAGATAAATTGAGATCCACCTAAGAAATTCGAAAAAGAAGGGAATAATTAACGAAATCAAATGTTTTACTCATAATTCAGACGTGATGTTCGATTCAGCCGCTATAATGACACCGCCCTCTCCTCTTAAAGGGCGATCAAGCCTGTATATTGTGTACATAGCTGGGAAAAATTTCGGAGCTAAGAATCTCCGGTTTTAAGGGGAGAGGAAGGAAGGAGAGGTGGTCTGTTTTTTGAAGCAGACGGCGTAGATAGCTAGATCGAAACTAATTTATCACTGCATAACTGGTCCTAAGAGAAACTCGGTGAAAATCAGTGTTGCCAAATCAGCTTTTTTCCCGTCATTTTCAGCTTTATTTATACTTGTCTAGCGGGCATATTTCAGAAACAGCGGGAAGCGGGAATTCTAGCTGTTTTTAATTTGAAATCAGCTTTTCTTCAGCTTTTTTATATCAATAGTCTGGCACAGCAGATTGTCTTTTAACGATCCTAATCGTCTTCGAGAGCGTCATCTTTATGAGCAAGTGCACTATTAAACATATTTGTGACAAAATGCCGAAAGTTTTTAAACAAAAATGTCGAAATGCTTGGATTCAGCGTCCTGATTTTAAGACATGGCTTCGCAAAGACGATTCTGATGCCTCCAGAGTCTTCTGCAGTTATTGTAAGTGCACACTAACTGCTAAGTTAAGTGATTTGCAAGCACATGCAGCCACCAGGAAACACTGTAAAACGCAGGAATGCTTAGATCAGACTAACAAGTTGAAGCGGCGTTGTGCCTGTTTGTAGCACAACACACAGCTATTGCTCAAATCGACCACCATAGAAGCTTGTGCACTAGTCAATTTGGAGATAGTGCAACTGCAGGCCAGATCAGGCTGCATACAACAAAGTGTACTGGCACTCGTTAATACTCGTTAATACTAAAAAAAAATTATTTTGTACTCATTTTACAGAAAGCTAAGGGAAAAAACTAATGCGCTTATTTATTTAGCTTTTGTCGAAAAATACAGATATTTATCTTTTGTTCAATAGCAAAATAAGTATGAACATTTTTGCGCCTTTTTTTCAGCTTTTTTCGAAAAATACAGATATTTTCCTTTTGTTTAAAAGCAAAATATGTATGAAAATCTTTGCGCTTTTTTCAGTTTTTTTTGGAAATAAATACAGCTTTTTTTATTTTGTTTAATAGCAAAATATGTATGAAAATCTTTACGCTTTTTTTCAGCTTTTTTATGGAAAAAATACAGCTTGTTTTCCACCCTTGTCCCGCTGAAAACAGCATGTTTTTCTCAGCAATAGTTGGCAACACTGGTGAAAATAAACCGGGAAGAAAACTTAAAATATTTAATAAGTGGAAGAATATTTAGAAAAATATCACGACATATCTACATATGTATGTACATATATAAAACCCTGAAATGAATTAAATTAATTTATTTTAACTTTATATATTTTTTGAATCGAACCCAGCTTATGAACTACATACCTTACATTTATTACTACACTATATTTAAGTCCTTAATTTTTAAAATCGATCCTGGGAAAGATGCGAGGTTAAGGCAATTTGGAATCAGTGTTCCGATGAAAAAACTGTTATCTTATACTTATATGCACAAGGTTCTGGGTTCCAGGTACCTCACAAAGAAGAATTTGAAAACTGTAGATTTCTTACTTAATGTGGTCTCAAAAAAAAAATTTCATAGAAGCATCGCTAATTTTGTTCTGGTACATATAAGTAACATTTGATTGACCATTACATTGACATGCGAACATTGACATGCGAACATTGACATGCGAACACTGCATTTGTGTATGTGAAAAATGAGACAGAGAGACTTCGTCTCTTTCATAAGTAACAAGATATGACAAAAAAAAGCTAACTTTGCATAATAACTAGCTATAACAAAAAAAACAGCTATTTCACGCTAAAAACGGCTAGATTTAGCTAGAACATGACAATGCGGCAGCACTAGAGCGAAGCCGAAGACCTGTGCCGACGTCACACGAACGTTTATACTGTGCATGAGAGGCAGCGACGCCGACTGAGAAATTTCCTATCCCGCGGGATAGGGCCGTGCCGACCCCTGGTCTAGATTCAAGTAAACTGTAACTCATAAATACTGCACAAAATATTTACTTTAGACAAGGGACAGACAATACATGTATATGTACATACATATGTACATATGTACATACCCTGCAGTACCAGTTGTCATCAATTGACCGTTGTCATCAACGCACTATGGGGCCTCTAAAACAAACGGCGTTGCAAAAATCAAAAATTTGATGTTCGCGTTTGATGTTTTGAATACGCAAATCTTATAGGTAATTGTTCAAAGATTACAAATACAAAATGTTAAAGCCCTTTTTTTTTAAAAGATATACCGTATCAAAGTTGACAAATTTTCCATTTTTAACAAAACAACATTTTGAGAAATTTGAGCAACATTAAGGTCGAATTTCAAGAAAACTAGGTAATGAATAGTCCTTTTTTTTCATTTATTTATGTACTTATTAGGTATAAAATAAAGAAAACATTTTACTGTTTGCTTATTGTTTATTCAGGTAATTATTTTTTTACTAACTTTCCATATTTTCACTATTTTTCAACTTTGATGGAAAATAACAAAATTGTAAATTTTAGTACATTTGCCATATTTTTGAAAACAATTCCTTGAAAATTTCTTAATCGAATTCAATAGTCTTGCTGCAGCTGTCTGCAGTTCCCATACACCTCGAGGCTAAAAACGAAAAAAAGTCAGAAGTTCTACAAGTTGTATTTCGTGCAGTCCTGGTGTAAAATCCCTGATAAACTTACACCTGCTAGAACAAAGCAAACAATTACAATTAAAATTTTTTTTTTTTAAATTTGCCAAACTTTTCTTTAAAAAGTTAAAAACAATAAAAACAAGCACAAAAAATACTTAAAAATAAAAAATGACACTTTGTAAATAAAAGTGATTTTTTTATAATATTTACAAATTCTGACTTTGATAAATCATACGAAATCATAAAAAAAAATTGAAGCACCTTGTTAAAACGTTTTTAATAGATTGAACAATTATCTATCAATTGCCTTGCCAATTACTCAACTATCTTACTTGGTTCAAAAGTTATGATTTTTGCAACGCAAAAACTCAAATGGCCCGTCTGTGCAACGTGCCCACTTTGGCTACGACCGCTTTCTTTCTTAAAAAATGATGTTGATGACAGTTCGATAAAATGTTGATGAATTGTTTGGCACAAAATATTGATGACAAAAACCAGACAATAAAAAGTAGATGAATGAATGAAATAGGTGATGAATTATCGATAAAATGTCGATGAATTGTTGACCTACACTGTTGATGGAAAAAGCCAGTTTTGGCGATGAAAAGTTTATGAATCATCGATGAATTTGTCACTGATCACGCCCTAGGACATGCCAATGTTAATTTCATAAGTAATTTAATTTGTATGGAGTTTCATCGATGATTCATCAACAGAAACGAAGTTTTTTGATGACTTGTTGATTACTGTAACGGCAGGGTAGATACTTTATATGGTGTATTAAACAAGGTTATATGCGTTGTTTCAAAAATGATTTATTTTTAAAATCAAACTATTTTTATATAAAAACTTCAATTATAAAAAATTATATATAAAAATTAATTAACTATTTACTTAAAATATACACATTTTACACTTGTGCAACATTTATAAAGTATGCTTCAGAATCTACCATTGCGACGTCATTTCAAGAAAGCCCCTAGGATAAAGGCGTTGGTGCGCTGACATCAGAACTCACAGGGGAATCAACTGAAGTAGAAAAATACGGGTGTGTTAATAGTAACTAAAACTTCGTCGAACAACAAAAAGGGTATTAATATTATTTTGAAATCATAAGCGGATGCCCATATATTACGTAATCACGTTTTTAATGATTTTCGACCCTGTCTCCCCTATGTAATCAAGAGTAATCATTGGAGGACCTTCCCCCATATAATTACCCAATCATAAACATTTTTTCCCACACGTTCGTACGCTTTCTGACTATAAAACTACCCCCAAACATTTTTTTTTTGTTTTTTTTTTGTGTTTTATGTAAATGTATTAGATCTACGCTTGGTGCAAAAAGTAGCCTCGGTGAACATCAGGGTTTTTTTTAGTTGGCAAAATTTTTTGTTAGTATATTATTTTTTTTGTTAGTATTACGCTTTTCCGCAGTTTGGTCACTATTAATATTGGCCTACCTAAAAAACTCAGAACGATGCATGCCTGTGCGCACATGTGTTACATCTGACAAGCCATAAATGAATCCCACGATCGGTCTCGTTTTCTCACAATCTGCATACATATCCCTTATCTAAGTAGTTCACATATCTGTATCCAGCTGTTAATGTTTTGATAGGCTAAACCAAGTATGTGATAAATGTAACCCAAAGTAGACCTAAGCATATACCCTTTGACCCAAGAACATGTATATAAACCCCAAGTCAAACTCAGTAAAATCAGTACGAAAAGAGCTCTTGACGTATTCACATGTCCGTAGCCCAATTTGTATTGTACTTATTGTGGCGACTTTTGACACTGGTATTGTACTTGAGGCACGCAAAAAAAAACATTTTAGCATTCTGAACTAATTTTAGTTCGCACATTTGGTGACCCCCGCAACTTTGTTCGAATTGAGACCCCGATTCGATTAATTGATCAACAAGGCGACCGCGTTTAAATACAAGTTCCTTTGGCGAAAACTATTGTTTCTATTTCAATGAAATTAAAAATATTGTAATTGAATATAAAAATATATTCACGGCAAACCTCGCCACACTAAGAATGGATACCGAGCCGATTATCTCTACAGAAGAGGATTTGGAAATTGAATCCATGTTCCATGAGGGCATTAATTGATAGCTTGGAGCGCATAATGAACAAAGTGACTCTTGAGATATGCCAAAATGTTCAGGCAATAATAACGAAATATTGGAATGATATTAAAAACATGCATGTCCAAATTCATACCAAATTCATAAATCCGAAAGAATCGGGATACGACGATTCCCTGTATATGATGGCCGAAGACAGCATCGTCTCTTTCCAAATATCATTCGGAGGAGGAAAAAAACCTCAAACGGAAGCCAATTCCTCTCCGATAGTAGCGTTACCTCTGCCAAAGGTAACTACTTCTAAATTTGATGGGAATTACTTACAATGGCAACAATTTCATGATTTGTGAATTTGATTTATGATTTTTGAATCCTCATTACCCATTATACAAAAAATGTGGTATCTAAAAACGAACCTGGTTGGAGATGCTAAACGATTAATTCGGCATTTGTCGCTTACGGAAAATAATTATGCGACAGCAATGAAATTGTTGCAAGAGCGTTATAACACAAATATAGTGTTATGCAACACTCTAATTGTTAGACGAAGCACCTATATCAAACGATGCCAAAGGCATCAAGGCTCTACATGACAAGATAAAAGAGACTACTATATTTCAGCATTAAATAATATTGAAGTTAAAACGGACAATTGGGATCCGCTTATTCTCCATCTCTTAACAAGGAAATTGGATCGCCAAACACACCTTATGTATGGGCAATCTATTCTGGACAGAAGAAAATTAAAATTCATAAAAGAATTTTTGGATTTCCTTGAGCAAAGGTTTCGCACATTGGAAGCCATTTCCAGCGATAAACCTAAAAAAGACGAGCACGTGTGCAGCAGGAGCAGAAGCACTTTTAAATTGCTTCTTTTGTAAAAAACCAAATCATGGCATTTTTAAATGTAATGATTTCTTAAAGAACACTCCAGCAGAGCGCCTTAACTGACTCAGAAGAATAAACTATGTGTAAAATGTCAGAGTCCAAACCACGCTTCTAAAACATGCACAAAAAGGGATTGTTTTAAATACAACAAAATACACAATACTTTACTGCATTTATAAAGAACCACGGATAATTTGGATTTCATTACTGCGGCGTCAGTAAGTGGAAAACAATCCAGCTACATACTCTTACCCACAGCTAGAGTCATCGTCCAAGAAAATAATAGACAAGTTGCGGAATTCAGAGCACTTCTTGATTCTGGATCCCAAATAAATGCGATTTCTGAAAGAGCAATTCAGAAACTAGCTTTAAAAACCACAAATTCAGTGCTTAAAATAAATGGCATAGATGGAAAGACGCACACATCGAACTCTGGAGTCAATGTTGAGATAAAGTCAAAATATGGAAACTTTGCCACAAGGCTAGAAGCGATGGTAGTGCCTCACATAGTTGCTGATCAGCCGACATATCCGATTTCAACGGAAAATTGGAACATTCCCAATAATATAAATCTGGCTGAGCCTCTATTTGGAAATCCAGGAACAATTTATATACTTCTTGGAGCTGAACACTACTTTGATATAATGCAATCCGAGAGCATAAATATCCAAAAGGGATATCCAAGGCTACAAAATACCAAACTTGGCTGGATTGTAGCTGGAAAGGTATCGGATCAACGAGCAACATCGTCCGTATGTGCGGTACTCAAGGAAGGAGAAAAAGTGGATGAGCAGATAGAAAATCTTACTCTCTAGTGGAAAAACAATGTGAGTCCCACTTTCTAGTATCTCCAATGTTTATCATCCGATTTTACTGAAATTTTCAGGAAACGTCCGCTCTATTTTATTCATTTATTGTATCTATTAACT
>VNJO01003861.1:0-12632 GCA_008042535.1 Drosophila tani | reverse complement strand
CAACGTAATAATAAAAAAGTTTGACAAATCTGATATTAAAGTAGCCCTCTCTGAAGCCGTCCCACAGTTAGAAATCATATCCATAAAACCCTACAAAGAAAATTTCTGGTTAGTAACAATAAAAAAGTCAAATGAAATAAAACACATATTTAAAATAAAACATCTTCTCAATTGCAAAATAGACATAGAAGGTTATAGACCGCACCCAAATCACATAAAACAATGTAAAAGATGCCAAAGGTTCTCACATGTAGCAAGCAACTGCAACATGCCTTATAGATGCGTGAAGTGCATAGAAACTCACGCCCCAGGGAAATGCAGTGACCAAAGAAACACAAGAATCAAATCAAACCCAATGCATAAACTGTAAAGGTCAACACACAGCAAACGCAAAAATTTGCCCAATAAGAATTAAACTACTTGAAAAAAAAAAAAAAAAAAAAAAAAAAAAAAAAAAAATCAAACAAAATAATCAATAAAACCATACCACAAAATACAATAGTCCAAAACAAAACATTCTCGTCTTTATTCAACGCAACTCCAAAAACCACTACCACTAACATAAAAACAACAAATCCAGCCCTACAGAAACAAAATACATCACACATCACCATTCAAAACCAAAGCATATCATCATTTGACGAACTCAATAATGACTCTATCAACTCATTTGGAAAAAATCGAATAGATTGTATAAATATAATGCAAGAAACAATAAAAAATTATCCCAAAGACAACAACCAAAACATGAAAAAGCAAATACTATTAGACTTCATCTTTAGAATAGCCCAATGAAATTCAAATGCATATTTCAAAATGTAAATGGCCTCAGACAGCTCTGCAAGAGAGCTAAGTTGGAAAAATACTTAAACAAACACAATCCACATGCAATGCTCATTGCAGAACACCGACTTTCTGAAAGATATCAACCAAACCTATCAAAATACCAACTACCAAATACCTACCAAATACCAACTACCAAATACCTACCAGTTAGAGCTGGAAAAAACATCGGCGATGTATCGATACATCGATGTTTTTTCAAATATCGAAACATCGAAGTTTTCAAACATCGATGTTCGATGTTTTCTCGGATTACCCATCACTACTTAAACAACTAAACGAATCTCGGTAAGCTGAACAAATATTTTTATTAAATTAAAAATAAATAAACTCCACGATATGATTATTATAGATCTTTAACTTATATGGACTTATATTGGTGTTGGCGTGGCTCGGAAATGGAGAACACGTTAAAGGAGCAGCGTTGTCAGCGAAAAGCGAAGCTCGCTAAAACCAAAAAACGTTAATATGTCATTATTTATTAACAAAAACGACTGGATGTCATAAGAATATGTTGAATAATTTTAAACAAAAACGACATCATTTGCATTTGAATTTTTAAAGAATTGTGATTTAATTTTATTTTGTTTACTGTTACTACTGTTTAAGTTTATTTTTTAATTTTTAAGAAGATAAAAGGAATATGGATCTCAAATAAATTTATATTCTTTTGTATAAAATATATACTTTTTTTTTATTATATATATACATTTATATTAACATATATTTTATTTATATATATATACTGAAATAGAGCGAAATAAATTTTTCTAAATTGCACTCGGATAAAATTTCGATGTATCGATACATCGATGTTTTTTTCTTAAAAACACCGAAACATCGATGTACGTAAACATCGATGATTTTCCAGCTCTACTACCAGTAATAGTACTGTACAACCAGAACCCAAAACATATCAAAGGTATCCTTACACAAAAATACACTTTAAATATTAATCATAAAAACATCATGCACATAAAACTGTACACACTACAAAATCTTGCTCAAACCATTAACCTACTCAGTAATCACAACATGTTATTTTTTACCTATACACCAAAACAACTCAAACCACACAATGTAATAGTAAAAAAGCTGCCTCCTGAGGTATTTGATAAAACAGATATAAAAATAGCCCTTACTGAAGCAATCCCACATTTAGAAATCATATCCGTAGAGCCATATAAAGATAAATTTTGGTTAGTAACAATAAAAAAATCCCCTGAAATAAAAAGCATATTCAAAATAAATATCTTCTTAATTGCAAAGTAGACGTAGAAGGGTACAAGCCGCACCCAAATCACATAAAACAGTGCAAAAGATGCCAAAGATTTTCACATGTAGCTAGCAACTGCAAAATGCCCTATAGATGCGTAAAATGTACAGAATCCCATGCCCCTGGACAATGTAAAATAAAGAAAGACGATGAAACCCAATCAGGCCAACCACAATGTATTAACTGCAAGGGACAACACACAGCTAACGCTAAAATTTGCCCCGTTAGAATTGAAATCTTAAAAAAACTGACCCTAAAAAGACAAAATAACCAAAATAAACTGAACAAACTAATATCAAAAACTAACTCTCAAACAACAGCAAACAAGGTTGCCCCTAACAGAAGCTTCTCATTACTCTTCCATAATAATAATAATAGTAATCAATCCAATACAAAACCAAATAACATACAACAAAACATAACTAATTCAAACACAATCTCACCCCACCTCGCAATAGAAGATGTAAATAACTACTCACTAAAAGCATTCGGCAAAGATATAGTAAGCTGTCTCGAAATAATGCAAAAAACTATCTCAAAATATCCAAAAACCAAAAACGAAAATGATACAAAACTTATTCTACTAGACTTTTAATTCCTCATGTCCCAAGCCTAAGGAATGAAACTGAAATGCATATTCCAAAATGTAAATAGCCTCAGAAAACTCTGCAAAAGAGCTGAGCTGGAAAAATACTTAAACAAACACAAACCAAATGCAATGCTCATTGCAGAGCACCGACTTTCTGACAAACATCAACCAAATCTATCGAAATACCAGCTAATCCGTCAAAACAAAAACAATCAAACCCCAACAAACGGATACTCTGGAGCTTCTGTAGCCATAGCTACCAAAAATGGCCTCAGATTCAAACAAATAGACATACCTGACCTACGCAACATTGAAGCAATAGCAATTCAAATCTTCTACCTTGATAGGAGACAGACACAACACAGCCTTGTTCTGGCCACCCTATATAAAAGACCAAATTCTCCACTTCTAACTACAGATCTTGACCAAATCATAAATTACATAAATGAAGAGTCTGACAATAGTCCCATAGTGATCGGATGCGACCTAAATTCAAAACACCCAACCTGGCACAAACCAACACATAATCCATTACATTACAACGCAGACGGAGGAATACTATATAACTGGCTAAACAATCAACCAAACATTACACTATATCCCACTGCTGAGCCCACTCGACCCAACATCAACGTTGATTCATCCATAGACTTTTTCATCTGTTCAAATGAGCTTCCAATTGACTTTCCATCGGACTACTTTGGGGTGGAACTAAACATAAATCTCGGCTCATCTCAGCTTGAAGAAATGGACCCGAAGATAATCTTTAATTTTGGAAAAAAAAACACCTTGATGTGGAACAGAATTCTCCTCACAATCCTCTGTCCAGTTCCCAATCATGAGAACCAAACATCAAACGATATTGACAATCACATAGAACCCCTAAACGAAGCAATAGAAAAAGCACTAAACACACCAGAAGCCATTCCAACCATTGAAATAGATCCGAAAAAACCCAATAAAATCATTCGCCCAAACCTCTACTGCATCAGACTACTAAAACTCAAATGCCAACTTAGACGCTTTTATTTCAGACATTTATTAACTCTATCCCCTGCACAAAAACACGTAATAAGAGAAACAATAAAAACCCTACAAATACACGTAAACAAACACCTTGAAAATAGACATTTAAACTTTATACAGAAAAGAATCCAATATATGAGACCGAGCGACATAAGCACTAAGAAACTCAAATACACGCACCTCAGAAATAGAAATCAAGACATAATCCTATCCGCAACTGAAAAACAAGCAATAGACATAGATGTTCCACTCACCTTGAAATCACAATTTCACAAAGTAAATGCACTGGCATGGTCATTTGAGCAGATCCATAACCAGAACGACATCTTAACATCATCCAACCTACAACACGCAAACCACATCAATAATGCAGAAACCCTTCCAAACTCATCTTTCATTATTAACACTCTGCAGACGGAAACTGGCAAAACTCAGAAGAACACGGCTTCACAAATGCCATGCAACTGTTTGAAATAATAAAATATGGAAATGCAAAGAAAACTCTTGGCCCAGATGGAACGAGCAACTTTCTTCTAAAAAGGCTAAACATACCTGTACGAAAACACATTGCAAGAATCTTTAACCACTGCATAAATATCTCATACTTTCCAAAAAACTGGAAATGCAGCAAAGTTATAGCCATACCAAAGCCAAGAGCCAACCACAACCACAGCCCATTGTGTTCAATTTTATTTAATATAATGATACTGATTAATTATTAATTTATGAAATACATTTGTACTTACTGTATTTAATTATTAAATCGACTTTTTATTGCAAGTATTTGTGCAAAAGTTATTTTCGCTGCGATTAGTCCATCTGTATCTGTTAAATCTTTGTAAAACTCTTTTGCCGAACTCATTTTCACAAATTGACTTTTCACTTCACCTTTTGGTTTAAGAGTGACCAAACATAAAAAATCGGAAATATTATTTTTTGCCCAAAAAATATCGCGATGATAATATTTTGTTTAATAATAATAGCTAGCTAAAAGGGTTTCATATTTCTAGTGTGACCGGTTTTATAGTGTTCACCGAAAATCCACACGAAACGGCCAAGCGGCCATACTGTCAGCTGTGTTCGTTTTCAATTCAAATTAAACGCGGCCAAACGAACAAATTGCTTAAATTACTTAAATTATGCTTCAGATCCAGCTGCGGAGTGTTGACCCGAGGGCATCTTTGTGTGTCTGGTCTCTTCCGTCTGCTGCTTCACCTCCTTGTCCAGTTGGCCGCTAGTGGGTCTCTCCGCATTGTAGTCGTAGAACACCTGCGCAGTGTCGCCCTGCCCATTGTCATCGTTGGGCACATCCGCCACGCGGATTCCGCGTCCACGACGACTGCTGCCACGAAATTGGAGCTTAAGTCGCCGCGCCATGATCTCTATCCATGAGTTCTCCACGGAACCCGTGCTAATGCGTATCTAGGGCGGCGGCTGTTAGCCCACTCGTCCATTACCATTCCCGTTGCCATTTTCCGAGGAAGGACAGCTCTCATTCTCCTTCTTGTACTCCTTTGGAAATTATAATTTAAGAAATTTGTTTGTTTGATTTGCTTATTTCCCTGTAAAATAACATATTTTAAGACTTCATTTTGTTTTAATATTTGTTATTTTTGTTATTTTATGGTCAAGATTGCACATAATTGGATCTTCTTTAATTGTATTTTAAATATATTAATTTTTCTCCGCTGGAAAGTCCCGCCATGGGGTTTTGTTTCCAACTGCCTTTCTCAATTTCGCAAGGGTCGCGGGGAATTATCAGATATTTCCTTTGTCTCGCGCCACCCTTGCGAAGACTCAGCCGATTTAAAATATCTATCGGGATGTTCATTCTAGTATATTCTGGTATTTCTCTTAGCTCATCTGCGTACCGACCTTGCTAAGAGGGGCCGAAAAAGTGTATTTGCCTCTCGCTCGCACTCATTTGGTTGCTAAATTTTAGCGCTGGTGAGTACGTAGCTTTAAGAGAAAAAATATCGATATATCGATATTGTTATATATTACCGACATCCCTACCCACCAATCATTGCGGTTTATAACGCCCAGCCAAAGGCATTAGCGGGTATGTTGCGCAAACTTATTAAAGACAACAAATTTACGCTTAACATAATAAACAAAAACCTGATTAACATTAAAGTTTACAACTTGGAGCAATATTTAAATACTAAAGTCGCTTTAAAAAACGAAAACTTTAAATTTTACTCTTACACCCCTGATGAACTTAAAGCTCACACAATAATAATAAAAAAACTTCCTCTTGAAGTATTTCAATCAGTGGACGTAAAATCTGCCTTAGAAGAGGTTCTACCCAGCATTAAATTCTCTGCGGTTAAACCATTTAAAAACAAATTTTGGCTAGTTCAGGTTGGAAATGCTGAAGAGAAGCTAAAAGTAGTCCAATTAAAAACTCTGCTCAACTGCCGGATAGTGGTTGAAGGGCTAAAAAGAAATAAGAATGAAGTGAAGCAGTGTTTCAATTGCCAGCGGTACACTCATGTTGCCAGTAACTGCAACATGAGCTATCGCTGCGTAAAATGCATATCAGCCCATGCACCCGGTCAGTGCCCAATTAAAAAGTCTGAAAATACAGCTGACAATAATAAAGTTCAATGCGTAAATTGCCAGGCCCGCATACAGTCGACGCAAAGATTTGTTAAAAACGGTAAATCTTTTTCATTCTGTTTAACAAAAATAATACCATACAGGCCAGACCAGACCATGTTAAGAATCCTAATCAGGCACAAAGAATTGGAACAACCAACCCGGTGCTTAATAAATATTTGGAAAACAGGCTAAACCAAGCACCCCCTAAAACTTCATTTGAAATTTTTAAAACGGATGCCATGGAAACCCTTGGTACCGATATACTAACATGCTTTGAGGTCATGCAAAGCGTGACCAAAAAGTATGCGAGTATAACACATCTCAGCCAAGCTGACCAAAAAAGGCATAAGCAAGAGATGATCCTAGACTTTCTTTTTCAAATTTCGATGAAGTAAATGACTAACTTAAAATGCATCTTCCTAAATGTTAATTCTATTGTGTCTCTTCATAAAAGACACGAGTTTGACCAATTTCTAACTCTACACAGACCTGACGTGATGCTAATAGCAGAGCACCGTCTGAGTCAACGGCATTCAACATTTCTGACTCACTATCAGTTTATACGACAACTTATTAGAGCCACAGATACTAGAATTCAACAACGACAGGTGACAGAAACAGAAATTGGAATCATATTTGACAAACACCAAAATTTAATTTTTTATCATAGATCTAGACTGACTCTAAGCCCCTCTGATTTGACTTACAATATTAACCAATAACATTATTAAGTGTTGTCTTTAATAAATTTTTGCGCAGCATATATATATATATATGTATATTTACTATTTCCCCCCTCTATACTCTTCCTCTGTAAATATTTCCCCGTTGTTTTTCTTTTTATTTAGTATATATTTAGTTATTCTAGTATTAAGTTAAAGTTAAAGTTAAAACCAAAAAACAAATAATGTGATCTAGGTATTTTCTCCTTGATAGATTTTCCTAAGAATTTATACACTACTGGACAAAATAATAAGTACATAGGCAGGGTGCAACTTTGATTGGTTATTGCTCGATTCTTTTTGAATATATGGCTGCCAATTGTTTATATATTGAAAAGTTACAGTATGGTGAATCATTTAAATAAAAAATTAGAGGGGTTTACCGCGTTTTTTTAATGCTATGCTTAAATTTGTGCAGAATGGACGTTTTTGGCCTGGCCAAAATAATAAGTACACCGGTGTTATTTTACAATTTTGAAGTATTTAATCGACAATTAGGCTCAAAATATATTGTTTTTTAATAACTTCTTACATATTTAACAATGGACAAGTGAAAAAAGAAACACTTTAGATGGACCAAATCAAAATTGAAGTGTTGAAGATGACCAATATGCTTTATATCTTCAAAAAAAGAAAAAGTCTTCGGGAAATGATGAAAACCCTCAAACCCTTGATGTATTTGTATTCGGAATACCTTACAATAAAAAGTGCTTACTGGAAAAACAAGAACCAAAGAAGATATTTTCAGAAACATCGAACAACTGCATCGTCAATATATCAAAAATAAAACATTTCATGTCTCTCCAGGCCCCTACCGCTCAAATTAGACATGAAACTTAATCTAAAAAGGTTCGTCCTACATCTTAAAATATATACTTACCAGAATATATACCCTAAAAAGTCCGTTACTTTAAGAAAAAAAAGTTTCAGATGGTGCAAAAATATTGTGGGAAATATTTTGGGGTGCTCTAGACCAGATGGGTCGAGAGAGTAAAATATTATTTTATGGAACTCCGAAATAAATATAATTCTGTTTGATAATGATTCCAAAAGACATGTTCAAAAAGGCAAAAAGCCCAAAAGGCAAAAAATTTGACGCCCGCTACACATAGAAGTGCCTCAAGCACGGTGGCGGATAAGTAATATTTTGGGACTATGTATCTCGTCATGCCTTTGTCCGATAAATCGCATAACTGGGATTATGACACGATTCGGTTATAAAAATAAGTTAACAGACATTATGCGAACCGTTTACTGCCAAAAAAAATGTCCTTGAGATTCCTCTTTCAACAGGACAACGACATAAAACCCATGCCAGGATCAATGCCTGAGAAAACAAGGTAACGTTATAAGTTGTCGAAGTCGGTCTACGGACTTAAACCCAATTGTAAACTTATGGGGAGACTAGAAACTTTGTATTTGTGCCAAAATACGTTTCAAAACGCCCAAGTATTGTGGGAATTCTTGCAAAAAGCCCGGTATGAGATTCAAGAGGGGACTCTTCACAAACTTTTTTTTAGTATGCCAAAAAGAATCAACAAAGAATTTAAAAATAAGTGTTAATATACTCAATAATATGATAAGATTACTTCTATTAAGAAAACAGAGGGAAAATCTTAATACGTTTCGAATTGAAGGCTTTGTAGAATTGGTGTACTTATTATTTTGGCCAGGCCAAAAACGTCCATTCTGCACAAATTTAAGCATAGCATTAAAAAAACGCGGTAAACCCCTCTAATGTTTTATTTAAATGATTCATCATACTGTAACTTTTCAATATATAAACAATTGGCATGCATATATTCAAAAAGAATCGAGCAATAACCAATCAAAGTTGCACCATGCCTATGTACTTATTATTTTGTCCAGTAGTGTATGACACCAAAACTTAATTAAGCAGATAATATTATTCCTAACTATAAGATACGAAACTCATAAATAATAAAACTTTATTGATACTCACGCCTGGATAAGCTTGAGGCGCAAGGCAATATAAAAACTAAACTCTACTCTAGTAAGCTTGATTTTGTCACCAAGTCTGTACTATTATTTAATGTACCTTAATATGTAAACTACCAATCTATTTTGACAATAAACTTAAATTTGAATTTGAATTTGATTTTGTTCGCGCCAATTTCTATAAAAACAAGTGTTTTTTGTTGGTTTTGCAACATCCGCGTCCCCAGTAGCTGCCCCACCAGCGCCAGCGCCAGTTGAGAAGAAGGTGGCCGCCAAAAAGGCATCTGGATCAGGCGCCACTAAAGCAAAGAAGGCTGCAGCCCCGCCAGCACATCCGCCAACTCAACAAATGGTGGACAGTGATGTCATTTCCGCTTTTTTCCCGTCAAATTCGGCTTTTTTTGAAGTGTGATTGCGGGAAAAATTTGAAATCAGCGGGCAGCGGGAATTTCAGCTTTTTTACCAAATTTAAGCAGCTTTTTTCTTATTTTACGTTTACTACATTTTAAATGCTGTTCTAATTTTAAAAATTCAATTCTAAATCCGAGAAAAATACATATGTAAATTGACGATGCCAAAAGAGGCTTACAAACAAATGGTCAAGTTTTTAGCCAAGTAAATTCGATAAAAACGGAAAGCGTTGAAACATTAAACGCTATTTTAAGTATATTACTCTGTTTAGAATGGGTCCGCAACATCAACAGCTCGAAAAAATTGCAACATCGACTTTACGGGAAAGAGTCGCAACAGCGAGTTGTTGAGTGTTTTGCTTAGTATTTTTTTGGTGTATGTAGAATTTTCTGTAATATTTAGGTAATTTTTGCTTGAATGTGTTTTTTACCACGAAGTCTTTCTACGCCCAAATCACCTCTTTTGAAAGGAAATATTTACAGCAATGAAATGGACAAAATTTTAAAACGATTGGTCAAGTAGATTTTGAGATTAATCGTGTCACCGACTTTGAAAATAGCACTTTTTAAGAGAGCGCCTTAATGTTTTGGCTTCCCATACATCGAACATAGAGTGACCTCCTTTCAACTACCCATTACTACTATTTAATATATAATATCTATGAATTTGAATGTTTTCATTTTGGTTGTGTCTTTGTCCATTTGTTGTTTCTTTTCTTTAAAAAATAATATTCAAAAAATCAGCTTTTTTCTTGGCTTTTTCTCCCCGGAATTCCGATTTTTTTAGCTGTTTTATTTTGTCAATCCAGCTTTTTTTGGTCAGAAAAAAATGACACCACTGATGGTGGACGCTTCCATCAAGAACTTGAAGGAACGTGGGGGCTCATCGCTTTTGGCAATCAAGAAATATATCACTGCTACCTACAAATGCGACGCCCAGAAACTGGCTCCATTCATCAGTCGGCAGTGGCAGTCGGCAGTACCAATCAATTATTGTTGATTTCCCTGGGGCAGACTCCGGAAACTCATTATTAAGCCAAGTTTTCGCTTCCACTGTATTTTTTCCCTTCAGAAAGCAGTATTTTATCAAAACACGAAATTCCTTTTTTTCCATTCTTTCACAATAACAAAAATTGCTTTACAAAAGACGCTCTATCTCACAAACTAATTGACCGACAGACGTCAAATTTTGACACGAATCATTTGAAGGTTAGTACTATATAAAAATAATATGCATTCAATACTAGCGACGCCATTTATGTGTCAGACCGGGGACTTATCAGCCAACCTGTTAATTGATATCGACTTAATTTATTTTTTTTATTGTTTACACGTTTATTGATTATTTATATATTTAGTTTTTATTGTCATAACAGCTTAACTTTATTTATTAAAATTAAAAAACGAAAAAGTGACGAATTTTTAGCCAGAAAAAGTTTGCCTACAAATTTGAAAAACGATGTGTATCTGCTCTGTATGCAGCTTTAGGCACCGTTAGATTACTAGAAACGGTAAATAAAGCTCTAAGAACTGCTTGGCACTCGTATATAGTTTTCACATAAAAATTACTTTAACAAGCACTCTTCCTCGTTCGCTTTCATTACGCCGGCAGTCAAAATCAAAGTGACGCGTGCTCAAAGCATCAGCGATGATTTCTTCTTTGACTTGGTTCTATTTCGTCTTTTGCTTGCAAATAACTGTTACAGCTTGCTATCTCGCTCTTATGCATGGGCGAGTTTGTATCACGCATCGGTGGACATAATAACTAGTGTTGGCAAAATAGCTTATTCTAATGGGGGGAAAAAAAAACTAACAAAATTAAAAATATATCGGAAAATGATATTAATTAATTACACTGGTCGACAAAAAAAAATGCCGGCGAATAAAAACCATTTATTCTGATAGATCTGAACCGGTACATTACTAGTCCGAAACTGAAAAGTTTCCATCACGTACCAATTTTGAGAAAATTGCGGTCAAAGTATCGTGCACTGCTTCAATTGGCACTTTTCTAGGCTTAACAACTCCCAAACCTTAAGTAGGCCAGAGCTGGTATTAGGCATAAAAAAAGCGTTGGCCTTTCTACTTCAATATTAAACAAGAATATCCAATGGGAGACCTGTTGTTCTTTAGTTATAATGCATTTAACAGCTTAAATTTTGTCACATGTCGACCTGTGTTATAGGCAATTACTTAATATATTTCCCAGGGGTACATTTTAGGCTGCAAAGAACCATTTCAAATAAAGAATTCATTATCGTATATAAAATTTGATATAAAATTATAATTTTATTTTAATATATTTATTATATAGAATATATATTGCAAATTAATTAAATATCATAAGCAATGATGATTTTGCTTGTTGAATAAAGGATTAGTTATTGTTAGTTTTCTTAAACTTTCCCGCTAGAAAAAACTAATTCCCGTCAAAATGCTGTCAGCGCTGATTCTTAAGTCCTCCTTGCTGCATTCCGCACTGCCCATGAGTAAAAGCGAGATAGCATGCGATCGCTGTGTTGCCGACGGCACGCGTCAGTAAAAGAAGAATACATACATATATACATAAACATTTGCATACAAATACACTCCCTCGAATATCTCTGCGTACATCCAACAAAAATTTCAAATTCTAACTTTAAACACCAATAGTTCGGTCATTTATTAATTTATTCGCCCAATTCTTTTTTTAAAACTTAACTTTGATAATTTGTCTTCGATGACAATATTAATCAGCAATGTCTTATATTTTAATTTTAATTTTAAACTTAACACTACGAAAAAATGTGCACGCAAACACTAAATTATAATACCCTGGCATAAAAAATACTCAGAGCAACCTCAAAAAAACTGGTTTAACCTTAGATCAAAAGACATGGAGACTACCCGAATGTCTGAGAGAAAAATCCTTTGTCGAGCCGCAGGACGTGCTACTTATTTCACACTTTTATGTATTTAAATTATACAATGTCTTAACGATTTTAAATTCTTATACATTTCATAAGCAAATTTAATTTTTAATCTATCAAACAAAAACACCTCTTAACGAGGTGAGATTAAAGTGACAATGGCACATTCAACTCCAAAAATTTCTGATACCAAATTTTGTGACGATTAATATTTATTTAAACAAAAATATTTAAAAAGTTTTTAATTAGTTTCAAAATCGGCACGCTGCCTATTTTGCCTTTTTAAATTTTTCA
>VNJO01003857.1:0-32619 GCA_008042535.1 Drosophila tani | reverse complement strand
CGTCCCGCTCCCGAACCTATTTACCAAAACGAAGCGGCGGCCATAAGCCAGCGCTGCAGTTATGCCCACAGTCGTGGCCAGCTGCTGACCTCTATGAGGGTGACCCACGAGGTGTCACCAGAGGGACTTAAGCATCCCACAAAAGTCACCATGACAGTGAGCACTTTCGTAGGTTCGTCTGGGTTCTAAGAATATTATTTTAACTTTAATTTAAAATATGTTCATATATTGAATAGATATATTATATCCTCAGTGTACTATAATTAAATATAAAAAGTAATAATAACCTTTCTATCCCCCCAGACGACTCCGATCACTACTACGAGACTTTGTCCCCCCTGGGAAATAAACGCCATTCGACGCAGCTCTTGCGTCCACACCAGGAAGCGGGTCGAAGCAGTGGCATACGCTCCTCGCATCGCCGTTCCAAGAATCACTCTGCCTCCGCGCATGCCCTAGGCGAGCACGTGGTTATCTCGGATGACTATGACTCCTTTGAGACGGACAGCGATGAGCCAGGAGAGGGAGAGCCCGATCAGCGACAAAGAAATGTGAGTACCTAAAATATATTAAATATATCATTAAAGATTAATCCTTAAGATCAAAAATTACATAGTATAACTTAGCATTTAATTCTTTTAATGTAACATTTAATTCTTATTTAATATTTCCCATTCCCAGCACAACGACAGCGGCGTGGATATGCGCAACCATCGCCTGCCGAAGCCACCTCCTGCCCAGAACCAGGTGTACGAGTTCGTGCGCAAGTTCAAGGACTTTATCTCCAGCAAGAAATCTCCCAAGGGCAGCCAGCAGAAGCTGTACGAGAACACCCCGCCCCCAGCCACGCAGTTCTACGTGGAGAGTACGACGGGCAAGCGGCCGGGGGAGGTGGTGGAGTACGAAAATACGGAATACGGGCCGGAGAGGAATACATCCACGAACCCGAGGCCGCACCAGGAGCAGCCGCCAGTGCTGAGGGCCAAGCAGAAGAATGGCAAGAGCCTGCGTTCCCGTCTCCGCAAGAGTCTGGTGGGATCCAGCTTCGACACCAAGCACCTGGCTTCGCTGGCGGAAACACGTAGCACCTTCTATGTGGAGGATCCGGAGGGATCACTGCCTGCACTCCAGCTGCCTTCCCCCGAGATTCATGGCTCCGGGGAACTGGACTCTGGTTTCTGCGAGAAGAGCTGCACGCCCACAGTTGAGTCACAGAAGTTCTCCACGGTGGCCCGGAAGGCCAAGAAGGAGGCCAAGGCCACCAGGCGTCGGACTACCATAGGTCTGCGTCCCCATGATCCACCGCCACCGCCTCCGCCGGGCAGCAAGACGCCCACGGATATGGAAAGGGAGCAGGAACCGGGTCAGACCACCTCCTGGTATGCTGAGTGCGGTGTCTTCAAGCAGGCCACGAACTCCGTGACTTCCCCGCGTGGCGATGAGCCCGTGACGCCCACACCAAGTGCTGGGGGCGTCAGTTCGTGGTATGCGGAGTCGGGCCTCTACCAGACCAGCGGCATATCTGTGGCCAGCTCCAGCGGCAGCTCTGGTGTTTCCACTGGCAACGAGGCGGGTCTGGGCGATGAGCTAAACTCGGAGCCGCACAGCCTGTTCTCCAACGAGCCCCTCTACCAGATGTACAGTGCCGCCAAGCTGGAGGTGAGTGTGTTCCCTGCCGATTTAAGCCAAGAACTTCTATCAAAGATGGTTTCAGTCCATCACCCGTGACCTGGAGGCGCACGAGGGCTCTGCGGATGGCTACGAGGAGATTGGACAGCATGCCAAGCTCAAGCAGGAGCCGCAGGCCAAGCCAAGACCCACTGCCCTGCAGCTGGTGGAGCCCAAGAATGGACCCTCGCGCACGCTGTGGAGCGAGATACCCGAGGTCATTCAGTCCTGCATTCTGCGTGAGTTTCTATTTTCTTATTTTATAAATAGAATTTTAGGGAAATTATTAATTTTCCTTCCAGCCACGCTGACCAGTCGCGAGCGCAGCCTGCAGGAGGCCAAGTTCGAGATCATCACCTCGGAGGCCAGCTACCTAAAGTCGCTGAACCTGCTGCGCCGCCACTTCATGAACCACAGCGCCTTCTTGGACACCTCCGTGCTGAGTGGTCGGGATAGGAAGGCTCTGTTCTCCTACATCGTGCCCGTGCACGAGTGCTCGGAGCGGCTGCTCACCGAGCTGGAGGCCTGCTGGCAGGATAACATCATGCTGCTGGGCCTGAGTCGCTGCATCTACGAGATCGCCGAACGGCACTTCCATGTGTACGTGGCCTTCTGCGAGCATCAGGGCAGGATGGATAGGACGCTACGTCGGCTGAAGGAGTCCAAGGAGTCGAGTGCCTTCCAGCAGCATCTGGAGCGACTCGAGCTGAGTCCCAGCTGCTGTGGCCTCAACCTGCACTCGTTCCTCATGCTGCCCATGCAGAGGATTACCCGGCTGCCGCTGCTCATCGATGCGGTGTTCAGCAAGGAGTCGCCACTGAACCGGGAGGAGTACGAGAGCTGGAAGCTGACGCTGGCTTTGGTTCAGAAGATAGTGGCCCAGTGCAATGAGGCGGCCAATCGGTGGGAGCAGGCCTACGAGCTGGAGCGGATAGCCCGCCAGCTGGAGTTCCCCTCGAACATCCGGGCTCTGGCCATTGCCCCGATGGGTGTGCCGCGGGCGGGCGCCAAGCCGCGCTTCCTGGTCAAGCGCGGTGAGCTCACGCACCTGATGTGGCGCGGCGAGGACGCCAAGCTGACCTTTGGCAAGCGCCTGACCAAGTCTAGTATCTACGCCTTTCTCTTCTCGGATTTGCTGGTGCTGTGCAAGCGGCGTGGGGAGTCCAGCTTTACGGTCTTTGATTATTGCCCGCGCAGCATGCTGACCCTGGCCGCCGGCGACACGGCGGGCAAGAACCTCATACTGATGACGCTGCTGGAGAACTGCGACCGCAAGACCATCGAGCTGGTTAGTAGTGTCTCTTCATTTCCTTCCCTGAAATATCCCTTAATCCCCGTGCTCATCCCTAGGTGCTGTCCTGCCCATCGGTGTCCGATCAGCAGCGCTGGCTGCAGGCCATGCGACCGCCCGAAGCGGAGACTCCGGGTGAGAAGCTTTACGAGTCCTGGGACTGTCCGCAGGTGGTGGCCAAGCACAGCTACGAGTCCGACGAGCCGGATGTCCTTCAGCTGGAACTCGGCGACGTTGTCAACGTTTCACGCAAGCTGCCCGATGGTGAGATGAAAGGGATCTCCACTAGTGTTTAATTCGTTGTTAATTGTTTAACTTACTCCCTAAATATATAAATACTATTAAGTATTATTAAGTAACAATCTGCATCGTTTTCTTCCAGGCTGGTACCAGGGTGAAAGGATTCGGGATGGTGCCGTCGGCTGGTTCCCTGGCAGCTACACCGAGGAGCTCAACTCGGCCCACGTCCGTGCCCGCAACCTTAAGCAGCGGCACCGCCTGCTCACCTTCACGGCCACTTACCTGGAGGCGCAGAAGGGCAAGTGATCTTCCGCCTACTGCCGCCTGAGCAGGCGAGCAACGCCAACCATATATAGTCCGAAAAACCAACTCTAAGTGAAGTACCATATACCATAATTATATATACACTTTAGGAAATGTGATAATTATTTAATTCGACGTTGAAGCGGATGATGATGAAACGGGAATCTTAATTACTTCTTCCCTTAACGAGTAAGCTTTAGCAAGTAGTAGCTGTATTTATGGATAATTGTGTATTGATACGTAAGCGAATTCTCGATAAACAAATAAAATGATAAATTAAAGAAACAAGATCTAAAGTATTTTTGATTATAATATTTTACTCACAATTATTTTTACATTTTTTAACCTCTCAAATTTGAGCGGAGCCGAGAGAGCGCGATTTTTATTGCCAGCTGAAAAATGGCTACATATTGCAAGTCAAATGTATGGCCGTGCGGTGATTTTTAGTGATTACATTGGTCTTAGATGCACCCAAAAAAAAAAACTAGAGTTTAACCTTTCTACGCGTTGTCTTAAAAGTATACTCAAGCAGTATAACGAGTTAAGTATAGATTTTATACTTCAAAATATCAAATGTATACTCCAAAGTTTAGTTTTTATATCAATTGTGTATTTTCGAGTATTATTTTTATACGAACCTACATTGAAAATTCGATAACATATCGCGTTAGCTGGAATTTAGTGCTTTTCTGTTTGTCGCGTTAGTGATTATTATGAAATATTGGTGCAGATGAGTATAAAATGTATACTTTCGTAGTATCAAATTAATAAGCATCTTATTAAGAAATTTTTCATACTCAAGAGTATAGAATTCATGTAACAATCGTATAGGTTCTATGATGATTTTTTTTTTGGGTGTGGTAATAAGGAGTTCAGGTTATAAATATAAAATATTATTATATATACAATTTATATACGTATATACAATATAATTTTTTTAACTCATTTCAAGGAGCGCTCACAAATATAGTATCTCTTCACCGTACAATCTTCATCATTCATTAGTTGAGTTCCCTGAAATCTGAATTCGTCGCAATGTTCGATTCCTTCCTTATTGTTCGGCTCACCGGGATACCAAAGGTTCGAGGCAACTGGCTTGCCACTGGGAAGCCAAACATGACGACCTGGCGTCGTTAGGTCATTGCCAGAAGTCCAGTATTGATATGTGTCGCCTTGATCGTTGAGATATCTGTTGATCGCATTGAATTTCTTTGCTGTCTCAAAGGACACCAAATTGTAGCCCATGGACTCGCAGGCTGCACGAGCAGCATACCAGTGCCTTCCTCGAGTGGTTTCAATATAATACATGGTGTCGTCGAGAAGAATTGAATTAGAAGCGACTAAGATAAAGGATTAATAATAAGAGATTAATAAACATATAACCAAAGGATCTTACGCTGTGGTACGTTATTCAAGTTCGCTACAGAAGAAACTAGAAACAGGATAGAATTAAGGAAAAATCATTATAAATAAATGGATTTGCTCACCTCCTGTTACGTTAACTGGATTTCCACTCGCTCCTGACAAATGAAGCACTCCCAAGATGACCAACAGTCCACTGGCTAGGTTGAGCATTTTGCAAATACTGTCTTGATACTGACTTGATTTTTCTTAAAATTATCCCCTCTTATACTGTTCAAAATTCGTTGAAAAAATGTTTAAAGAGAATTAACGGATTAATAACTCGGCTCCTATCTTATCTTATTAATAACTCGGTTCTTGCAACTTTGCGGAAGTCTGCGAGAAATATACATACATAATACTGTAATGCTGAACAAACAGAAAATTTCATAATTTTTACTCGGATTTACTTTCATTTTCTACAGATTAATAATGCTTAACAACTGCAACTTATAGAGGATGGAGTGGAATATATTTGTAGTATTAATACACATTCTTGATTAACCTTTATTTTCACAGGATTCACACTTGCCCAAGAATTTCTATCTTCTTTCCAGAAGTCGAGCAGTTCCAGACGGCTCCCGTACTGTCCAGAAAATTATTGATCGCGTTGAATTCTTCTACCGTTTCAAACAAACTTAGAACTTTCCATGCTTCGCAAGATGTTCCGGGCTCATACCAGTTCGTTTTCGAAAAAATTAGCAGACGGACATGGCTAAATCGATCCGACTGGTGATCCTGATCTAGGATATATATTCCATATTTTCTAGAAAATGCCTATTCTGCCTGTTATGTACATTTTCTGTAGGCACCAAGTAATAATACCCTTGTACCCTATGGTTTACGGGTATAAATATTTAAAGATATGAAAAAAAATATATTTTTCTTTTGTTTTTAAATAAAAACTATTACTTTTAAATAAAGTAATAGACAAAAACGTTTAAGCAAGGCCCATTTTAAAGATTTCTTTCGACTTTGTAGAGATTGTAAGGCGCTGCCTCCCAAAAGTATGCAAAGAATATCAAGCACTTCTGGTAAAAATGTAAGTAACTTTTTTACATGTAGAAATTTCGTCTTTAGGGACTTAATTTTTGAAAATGTAAAAATGAACGATAAAGGCCCGTTTCAGTTATCAGTGATATCGCTGTCCATAAATGCATTATTTTGTTAAAATTTAACTTTATTTACTTCGGCACCATGCTACTGATAAAATTAAATAAAATTCTGAACAAAATAGTTCGTTTATGGACACCTAGAGCGATTTTTACATTGTAAAAAATACCATAAACGGTCACCCTGGTTATCACCCAGATTCACAGTTATTAACATTATCGGCGGGTAACTAAAATTGTTGAATTAATAGAACTGGAAATATATAAATTCAATTAATCCCAAAACTATATTCAAGCAGACAAGCTGAAGGCCCTAGCAGCTATAGCTCAAACACTCTTGCTAGCATACAGTTTTAAATATATGCTAGCATTATATAAATAAATAAATAAATAACATTGTTAAGCACTTTCCGCAAGTTAAAACTGAAACCAGTTTGGGAAATAAATTCTGTTTAGCTTTTACTGGAATGAGAACCATAACTTCCTTCAATATAAACCCAAATCAATAAAACACCATTAACAACTTAAATTTCCATGTTTTCCGTGTATATTCTTCTTTGCAAAAATATAAACATATATTTCGTTTTGCTGATTTTTCTCTTAAAACTAACTTTAGTAGCTGCACTCCATCCCTAGGGTATTGTAAATGTATACAATAGTTAATTCTATGATTATATTACGGCTGTCATAAATTATTAAATCTAAATCAAGCACTACAAAATGTTTGGGGGGGGGGGAAGGGGGGGCAAGATATGTTTTGGCGATCGATCGAACCGATAGCAGCGCCTTTTCGAGTGCTGCTAAGCCGGAGTCATAATCATAATTATCGTCGTCGTCTGCGTCTGCGTCTGAATCGTTGTCGTGGTCGTTACCATCGCCGCAATCTAACCCAAATAATTTACAATACTTCTTCTCCGTGTGACCGACCGCCGATGAGTGGATGTGGTAAATTTCGATGAGGCTAAGCTATGGCTCACTAACGTATCCTGCATTAAGGCGCTAGATTCGTACACGTATCATAATCATAAATATATATATCACAAAATCAGTGAAATGAAAATTCGCTGGAGTATTTGCTTGTTTCGCTTTTTGGATGAAGAGCTTCAGCTTCAGCTGACGAAGGCCTGTCACCTGAAGCTGATGCCGCACTTGCGGCTGATCTTGGGCGTGTGTATGTAGGCGATGGACAGCAGCAGCGGCACATCGTTCTCGGAGAGCTGCAGCGGATTGGTGATGTCGCTCAGCCGGCAAGGATCCGTTTCGAGGAGAAAGGCGGCCAAAGTCTCGGATTGCAGATAGATTTCCTGCAGCTTGGACTCCAGAAACGACAGGCACTGCAAGGATAAATCAAAATATGAATTACAAAAAGCCTCTATTAGTTGGGTTTAAGAGTTGCCTCACCTCATAGGCGGGTATGCCGCCGGCATGCATGGCCTGCACCGTTTCCAGCATGCTCGAGACCAGCTGCGACATTCCCACCGGCGAGCTCTGGCCGCCGGCATATGGGAACTGCTGCGTCTGGGAGGATATAAGCCGCACATCCCACTTGTCCATGTCCGCCACAATGGCTATGTTCTCCGCCGGCTGCGAAATGAGCGAGGCGGAGCGCGCGGCCAAGGCCAGGTCCTCGCGGAGATGCATTTCCCACTTGTTGGGGGGAGCACAGGTGCCCTGGAAAGGAAAGGATATCAATTATAAGGAGGAAAGAAGCCACAAAGGATTAGGAGACCCACCTGGAGTACCATGTCGGAGACATAGTGATCGCTGACGCTCAGCAGCAGCGAGGGAATGAAGCCGGCGCGCAGCTGGTCGCCCGGCGAGTCATCGTCCTGCGGCAACTCCTTCACCCCCGGCACGGGCAGCTTCAGCAGCTGCTGGGTCACATTCACAGCCGCACACTTGGCGGCCACCGAGGACACGGAGCTGCGCCCGGAGGGCACTCGCTTGGGCTGCTGCTTGCGCATGTATGTGGTCTGCTGCGGTGTCGCTGGACTCAAAGGCTCCACGGTCGACTTGAGGGTGTCGATGGAGGCGGCAGAGTTCACCGCCTGCAGGACCTTGGAGCTGGACACATTCTGGTTGTAGCAATGCACCTCGTCCGTTTCAAACTCCAGCTCGGTGGCATTGGAGGGGGTTTGGTTCCAGGTGGAACCACCTCCCCCACTGCTGCAGATCACGCAACGATCGGTGCTGGTGGCCGTAGGAGTTGCAGGCGTCGCGGGAGCCGCTGTGGAGCTGCTGCTTGCCGCCAGGGTGGCCGTGCTGTCGCTGCCCTTGAGAGCCGCCGCCGTTGCTGCCGCCGCCGCCTCGCTGGCCTCCAGCTTGGTGGCCTTGTCCATGAGCAGGTCGTAGTTGGACATTACCAGGTTTTTGCTCTTCATGTAGTTGGTGGCAATCTGCGGATACTGCTCAAAGTTGAACTTCATGCCCGAGTGCTTGCTCCGGTCATGCGTCCGCTGATGCTGGGCACAGAGCAGGGGCTTCGGGTCACTGAGATCTTCGCTGCTCTTCTTCAGATTGACCAAAGGCTCATTATCGCCGAGGACAAAGACGACGCCATTGCCATTGTCCGCCGAGGTCTGACGGCAGATCCCATGCTCGCGCTCGATGAGCTTGTGGCAGTGATCAAAGTGAATCTGCTCCTCCAGACTGACGTTCTCCTTGATGGGCTCAATGCCCCAGGTCATGCGATCGCTCTTGCCCATGCTGTTCTGGGTAATGAGATCCGAGAGGGACAGATGCGAGGCCCTCCTCTCGTGGCTAAGTGGTTCGATCTGCTGCTGCTGCTGCTGGTCCCCCTGATTCCCCTCCACGGAGTAGCTGCTGCAGCGTCGCTCCAGCTTGCGATTGATGATCCTGATGCCCTGCTGCAGCTTGGCCAGATCGCTGAGACTGAGGCCCTCCTTGACACCCCCCACCGGGACCATGTTCCAGAAGAAGTTCTTCTTCTGCGGCGGCGCTGCTTCCACGTTGCTGTCCTCCATGAACTCGATGGCCTCGATGGCCCCATCATCCACAGAGCCCGTGCCCGTGCTCGACTGCTCCTCCTCCATGCACAGCTCCACGTTGTCCGGCGTGGTCACCGTCAAACGTATCCGGCCATCCTTGCCCGTGCGAAAGTATTGCTGCGCCTGTCGGGCCAGCAAAGTCTTCTTCTCGATGCCCGTGTCCATGAGATAGTTGCCGATACGCAACTCCTGCTGCACAAAGTGCGAGTCCCGAAAGGCCAGCACCGTGGGAATCTCGTTCTTCTTGAGCGTCTGCATGCCATCCCTATCCGGATCCCTTTCCATACCATCCACACCGTCGTCATCGTCATCGTCATTCAGTTCGCCATCCTCGTGGTCCGCATCGTCCGCGATGGCATTCAGATTCTGCTTGCAGGTGGCCGTCCTGCTCAGTCCGCGCTTCTGCGTCGGCGGCGGACTCTTGTGCCGCTCCTGACCGCCGCCCGAAGTCTGTGTCTGGCTCTGACCCTGGGCCACCACCAGGTCGTTGATGAGCTGCTTGTTGAAATCCTCCCGCTTGGCCGCTCGCCGCACCTCGCTGCAGCGTATGAAGTAGGTGAGCACGTTGAGCAGCTTCTCCACCCACAGCTTCTCCGCTCCGCAGACAATGGTTCGCGCCAGCTTGGGCGGCATGCCGATGGCCCCGTACAGATCGCCCAGCTGGGCCCACAAAGCGTTGTACGGATGCTTCTGGGCCACCTGTAGGAGCTTGGCCCGCTGCTCAATGGCCGCTGCAGAGGCAGAGGACTCTGAACGCCGGGAGCCGGCGCTATTGAAGGCCGACACGGTGGCCACCCAGCCCAGGTGATGCGTGAGAATCCCCGTCAGCATGGTGCTGATGAAGCTATAAGCCAAAAGGGAAGGGGATATGGGTTCAAGGGAATCATTCTGTCTGGTATTTCTACTTACAAATTGGAGTCCTTGGTGTCCGCAAAGGAGAGCAGGTCGCACAGCTCCTTGATGAATCGCTCGGCCACCGTCTTGGAGTACTTGCTGCCGCTGGTGGTGATGCTCAGCCAGACGGGCGTCTTGATGCGCGGCGCGGTGAAGAGATCGCTGAACCACTGCTGCGTATCCTGCCACGCCTGGAACATGATCTGCAGGAAGTTCTTGTGATTGATGTACGCATGCTCCGTGCTGGCCCTCAGCCGGCTGAGCATTGACTCCAGCAGGGCAATGTGCTCGCTGCAAAAGAGCTCCATCTCCTCCTCAAAGGACTCGCTCATCGAGATGCACACGGCCAGTCCCAGCTTCGCCCTGCGGCGCAGGTTCGCCTGTCGCCTGCCAATCTCTGGGTTGCTCCGCGATTCATTCGCCGAGTAGCTGGCGCGTCTATACTGTGGCGGAGCCATGCCACCGCCCTCGCTGCCGCCATTGCCTCCTCCTCCGGCTCCCGCTCCTCCTCCTCCCCCGGGCGCCATGGCATAGTTGTCGCTGAGGAAGCCAATAAAATCGTTCTTGGAATGCTCATTCTCGAAGGAGGTGCGCAAGTTGCGCGAGATTCGTCGCTGCAGGCAGCCATCGCTGGCAAAGCCGTCCAGGTACGGCGAGGAGCCCGAGTAGCAGGCCGAGTCCACGCTCAGCTTTCGCATCGCATCCGACTGATCGGAGAGTACGCTCCCGAGGCTGCTGCGCGTGGACGAGTACTGATACGACCACTGATCCCCGCCAGCTCCGCTGCCACTGCCGCTGGCCGAGTAGCCCGAATCCGTGGCCGTGCTGTATGTGGAGGAGTAGCGTGGTCCGCTCGAGTCGATCGAGTGAATCGAGAGCGACTGCTGGTCCGCTGCCGCCACAGGTACATCCAGTGGCGGCGTCAGGCTCATCTGGCGGCCCACACTTACGCTGAAGGGCATCGAGAAGGAGTTCATCGAGAGGCCGTCCATGGAGCCCAGTTCGCTGCATATCGAGCTGCGTGGCGTCGCCAGGCTGTTCATGGAGAGCGTGGAGTAGGGCGAGTGGCCTGATCCAGCCGAGATGCTGCTGCTGCCATTGCTGGTGGGCGTCAGGTAGACCTGGGAGCACAGGATCCTGGCCGGCTCCGGCAGCCAGTGCACCTTGAGGGCCGTTCCGCAAAAGGACATTGGCAGCGAGCCAAACACCATCTCGCCCAGCGGTGTGATGTCCGCTCCAGAGGGTCGATTGTGCTGGAAACGGGAATAAAATATGGCAAGAATTTAAGATAAATTAATATAATATTAATTTTTTAATCAAAAAGGATTTAATTTTTTAAGTAAACAGAAATTCTATAGAAAAACGCATACAATTTCAAACAAATTATAAATGTGCACAAAAGTATGCGATGCAAATTTGTGTTTATATTTAAAGCATTCTTTTAAGTATACTTTCCATTGATTTCAGATCATTTAGTTTGAATAATAAATCTACATTTATTTTTAAACAATCGGATTCCTTTTTATATTTATTAATCTATTCATAAATTTATTTTTTAAGATAAAATTCACTAAACTAACTGAAAATAATATTAATAGGTATATAATATAGTAAGGAAAATTTATAAAATTCCTATTTTATTATAAAATGAACCAAAAAATGTTTATAAATCTCTAACTAAACAGAAAAGCCAAAACTATTCGCTTAAGATTTTAAACAAATTATAAATGTGCTCAAAAGTATGCATTAAACATTTGTGGGTGTTGATTCTAATTCATTCTGTTTATATCATAAATCTAAATTTAATTTTAGATATTCGTATTCATTTTTATATTTATTTTTCTATAAATAACATAATTTATAAAAAAAAAAGTTCACTAGACTCACTGAAAAACGTATTTTTGGGATAGAAAATATATAAAAAAACACGTCGCATAATAAATTGAACTCTATTTATAAAAAACCTGACATATAAACAATATAACAAAAGTAAAATATTCCTCAAATATTGGTAACAAGTACACAGTACCTTCTACTTTTCTTTGCACTTCTCTAACGAAACAAATAGATTATAGAGGCACCGGATGACTCACCTTATAGCCATACTCCGCGCACACCTCAATGAAGTTGGTGCCGTTGTTGGAATGTGCCTTGGCCTGAATCTTGCCATTCTGCAGCGACGTGTACTTTTCATTTTTAAGGAACTTTCCACCGCCACTTGTCGTGGATGATGATGATGATGATGAGGTTGCTGCCGATGCTGAGGTGGCCGATGAGTCCCTGTGGGTCACCTTTTGCAGGGCATTGGAGTCGAAGAGCAGGCGCCGACTGTCATCCTCTTTGTAGAGCAGAACTCGCACCTGGCTGCCCTCAAAGGGGAAACGACTGCAAAAAAATTGGGGTAAAAGTTCATATTTAGTTTTTATTGAAGGCTATTAAGTGAGTCAGGAATAGGATATTTCTCTTTATGTGGGCAGAAGCGAGAAATATAGTAAATATTGGATAATAAAATGTCTAACATTTTGTATTTATGGAACTAACATATGGAAAGGTTGAAAGATTAAACTGTAATGTAATTTTTAGCTATGAAAAATTAACTTTAAGTTTCCCAAATAGGTTAGGTTTTTGATGCCCTAATTAGTAGCATTTCCTATCACATGTTCTGCCGGATATAATCATCATAATTTTCCCAAACTCATACGAGTGTAGTTTTTTTTTTTTTTTTTGCCACACCTTTGAATCGAAATTCAAGAGTCTCCCGCTCGAAGGTCATCAAAGTGCCACCCGCGCCCCATCCACATACATTTTCCCAGGCCAGAGACAGATGAGGTCCATTATAATGCGCACATCTCGAACAGAGCGCTCTTATTCTCGATTCTGTGTTCATTGTCGCCGATAAAATGGCAAATGCTATGCTCTATATATAGCGACCTAAGCGGTTGGCACGTGACGATTACTCATGAGTAGTATTTGTCGTGAAATCTTTTACATTCAGAAACTGAAAGATAAGGCCGTCGAAGCTTACTAGCGCTGACCTTTGAACTCGACGAAATGCGAAGAGTGAAGGTGTCACTAGTCACATAGTCACATGACGGCAAACGCGAATGTTAAATTAAGGCAATTTATTTTCGTCGGTTTCTATAATTGGGTGATCCAAGTAGACCTATACATTAGAAAAGTGAGGTACACAGACCGCAGCCGTCGTATATTTGAAATGGATTTCAGTGGAATTACTTGGGGTGTGTGTATTTTAAAATAAAATTAAGTATACAAGGGTTACGAGTAATTAAAATAAATAGCAGAATATAATAAGATCGCAGACTTGTGATATTTCTTTCGTGTCTAATTAAGAAGACTTCCTTTAATAAAGTGCTATTAACTTCCGTGAATTTTTAAATTCCGACTTCCTGTTAAGGAAACTCCTTCCCTCGAACCATATCCCCTTCCAAATCTCATTAACTAACCAGATTGTACTCGATTTGAAGCGTCTACAACAGCGATTTGAGCTAATTTATTTTTAGTGCGTTTATAAACAGCTTGTCTAAGTAGCGCTAACTTTGAAAAGGCGCTCTCGTGAAATTAGCGCTATAATTAACAATTAGCCCAAACTGATGATAGTCTTTGGCCATGCCGGGGGGCGGGGCTAACTGGCCGGGGGAGTGGGCCAACAAGTTTTAGAGCTTAATAAATGTTTTACAGCC
This sequence comes from Drosophila tani, assembly GCA_008042535.1. Classification (NCBI taxonomy): domain Eukaryota; kingdom Metazoa; phylum Arthropoda; class Insecta; order Diptera; family Drosophilidae; genus Drosophila; species Drosophila tani. The sequence goes on along the minus strand of VNJO01003857.1, from coordinate 19,001 downwards.
CAGCGATAAGAAGGGGGACCCCGAACGCCGCACGCAACGAGATTATGGAGGCGTTTTTTTTTTTGTTTTCGGTTTTTGGGGCCGGTCACGAGTTCTGGGTGAACCGACTGATACCTATAATATCCACTATATAAGTTATAGGGCCAGACTTGACCGGCGGCGGCCAGTGACGACAGCGGCTGCAGCGGCGGCGGCGATTCGTTTGTTCTCCCCGGGTTGGCCAATGTCCGGCTCTTCGCGGATCGGGTCCAATTTATGGGCCAGTGCTTACATGGATTTGAAGGGCGGCGTATGCATGCGACAAAGGGTAATTCCACCTGCAGGCTCGCGATAGCGCCAACTGTCTCAGCACGGTTGCACTTCTCTAACTCTCGACCTTGCCCAACTTAAAGTTTCGGTAACTGAAAGCAAGTGGGAACCAAAAAAAATAATAATAAAATCACTGAAAGTTTATCTTTTTTTTTAACTCGAAGGGATTGAACTTAAAATGATTAAAGAAAGAAAATGATTTCCTTTTGAGAAAAATATTCATTTTAAAATAAAACCCAGCAAAAAATAAAAAATAAAAAAAAATATTTATATAATATAAGACAATTTTAGATTGTTTCCAAGTTTGTTTGGTTTGTTTGATTTGCTTTAATTTGTTCTTTAACCAACAAATAATATAAATAATAAATATAAGAAACAAAAAATGTTTTTGGAATACAAGTTTTTAAGTATTTAATTATTTAAATTTATGGCTTAGCAAACAAATGTTTTTATAAATGATAAAGAAAACACTTTAAAAAATAACGAAAATATTAAAAGACTTTATAACCTTTTTTTTTAATTACAGGTTACAACTAATTTCTATAGGCTCTGAAATTTGAAAAGTCATAACTGAATCACCAATTTAAAGCCTAATTCACATAGTTTATGCGCACGCTTGGCAATAAAAAGGTAAACAATTTCATTATTTACTAACAAATAAGTCATAACGACTACTATAATTGATTAGTAGAATTAGTGCCGCTCATTATATTTTTTACACAAACAGTAAACAGTATACAAATGAGTGTGTTGGTAAATTATATTATTGCGCGAATTATACGTTATTTTTATAAATAAATGTAAATTGCCATTATTTAAAATACACATTTATTCCGTTAAGAATTGAGCTTTTTTTACGGGTGATATTTGTTTTAATATAATTTTAACTTCCCATTTTTGAGCTGCAGAAATTAGGTTGTGAAATTCGTTACTTAAATTTGTATTTCATTTATTTGTGTATTTATTGCATTTGTATATTGGTTGCCGTTTAAGTTAAATGTATTAAAATCAAACTTGGATGTTATTTATACTTAACTGAAAATTCGTCATTGTTCGATTTTGTAAAACTGACAGCTTTTTGTATTTTATTTTAACATTCATATTCTTTCCATTATTGAGTTAAAACAACTGGGTAGAGAAACCCTAAAATAGTCATTATTTTATTTACATTTCTGATGATATTTTAACTTTCTAAATATTATTTAACTTTTTTTGTATTTTTATTTTCTTTTCCTATTTCGAGTTAGTGAAGTTTGAACTGTAACATTTACCGTTGGCCCCCGATTAACGCGGACGGAACGCGAACGCGTCGATATCTTTATGGCCGCGATGCTAGTCAGCAAATGAAGTTCAAGGCGTTCGCGATCGCACTGGCAACTGGGGGAACTCGCAGCTCGGCAACTCGGTAGGGAGCTCGGGCACTGGAAGGCGGGGGAGGCGGACAGGGTACGGAACCCCAGGTCCCGTGAGGCAACAGCGCCAGAGCGAGACGAACGGCGCAAGCGACGAGCTATAGCTCACTCGGAATATGCATTATAATAAGGCCTGGCCGGGCCGGCTGGCCAATCGATATGGGCTCGTATGGGTTCGAGAGGTAGTACGCTGAAAGAGCCCCCATGCAGATAATACGAGCAACGATCCTAAACGAGGCGACTTCGGGGCCGCGACATGGGGCATCCAATTTGGAGCGAAACTCACATGATTCGTCGGATCGGATCCGACTCGATCCGATCCCAGGCAGCCCAGCCATCCCGTCCAGCTGCGAACCCAAAACCGAACATAAACGAACCGAACCCGAGCCCCCAGACACGAACCCGAACCCGAGGCGAAGTCGGACGAGCATCATGTGGCCACCATTTGTTGCTTGTCAAAGACTGATGTGTTAATATGTTGTTTAAAAATTAACAAAAAAGTAAAAAACAGAAAACCCCGAACACACATAAACATAGAAAGAGAAAGGAAAAAAGATATTTGGGCAAAAGTCAAGAGACAACGATGAATGATTGTTTGATGGATTAGTTGAAAGACATATGGCCAAAAGTTAATAACGACACTCAAGACATTCTTCAGCGGGTTTTTTTGGCGAAGGCTACGGTGCCCTAGGGAAGGCAATTTTACAGGTGATTTTCAGGTTTTCATTTTATTTACAACTTTAACATTTTTTTAACCTTTTTTTTCTTTAAAATTTACTATTCAAAAACTAAGGAAATAATATCTTTGATACAATAAGTAACCTGGAAAATCAACAATTGAATTCTTAAGACAGCTGTCAAGATTTATTGCATGTTATTAGAAGCTTGTCCTTAAAATTCCCAAGTTGTTTTTCATAATAGTCTTTTATTTATTTCTGGACATTAAATGCACTATGTTAAGTATTAAATTCTTAATAAAAATATATATTGCATATAATAAGTCAAGTGTTATAGCCTGTTAATGGGAGCGTGTCCTTAAAATTCCCAAGTGGTTACGGTTTTTCATATAAGTTTTTTATTTATGGGTGGACTTTGTATGCACTACGTAAGTTTAATAATTTTTAAGGACTCTTAATATTCGAAAAAGATTCTCTATTTATTTTATTTATTCCTTGAAATGTAAATAAATTGATAAAAGGTGTACAACTATCTCGATCTTAACTAATATTATTCCTGGTAAATAAATTATGTATAAACTATGCCTAATAAATAAGTTAAACCCGTATTCCAAATTAATTTCGACATGCTTCCCTTTCAGTTGACGACAAGAAGTCAAGTGCCTGTTGCTTTTCAGGGTAGAGTGCAGTCATATGCCCGCCTAAATGGACTTTGTCAGCAGCCCTGATCTGATCGCCGAGGGGGGAATTGACTACGTGAGCATATGGGGCTAAAAGTCAGAAGGCACACACAGCGTTCTTGGCTGCTGACCTGGCCAACTCGAGCATGGGAGAGAGATCAGCGGGCAAAGCAATTATCGGACGGCCGCTAAGTTGACTTATCGCTTGAAGAGCCAGCCAGTCGGGAGGAATATCGGCAGCGTTGTTTATTCTACTATTTTTTTGCTGCTTTCGGCTTTTATTTTTATTATTTCACTGCGACGGAGGGAGGTGGGACTGGGTGGCGGGGCACTCGCCGGGATCACATGCTTTTTCAGCTACGCAAGCAAAACAAAAGCGAGCCACAGCCACAAACAATATTGAGCAAATAAATACGTACAAACGTACATAAATACATGCATACATAATGAGCAGCGGAGGCACTCACTCGCCCATACGCCCATACCGCAGCTCTCTTTGGCCTTTCGCGGCTCTGCACTATATTTTGATTGATTCGGTCAGGTGTATTTATAGGTGGGGATGTGCGCCGGCCGAGGGCCACTCGAGTGGGTGACGGGCGTTATCGGGCTTTGCCTGGATTATGTTTTGATTAGCCCTCGGATACTCCCGACACTCCGCGCCACTGATTGATATGGGAAGTCGTCACTCGGAATCGATATGCCCAGACAGTTCCACAAACAAACACTCGGCGCGTCGAAGGCGCAGCACAATTGTAATCAAATCAGCATCTGTTAATGACTTTACAGAGCGTATCTCTACCCTTTCTGCTATCTCTGCACTGCGAAAAACCAGAAATTTATTAAGCTAGAAGTCCTGAGAGTTTGAAAAGTTATTCGGATATGAATATAAGGGATTTAGGAATCATCACCCCAAATTTCAGATCGATTCATGGTCATTTAGGCATTATTAATATAGTCAGGATAGTGAAGTTCAAAGAGATAATTTAAAATATGATCAGATCAGTAATTTTTGTAAAGCATTTGCTAGAATTTTTGTATTTACCAAGAAACCAGGTCTTTATAAAAATTGTATTTACCAACTTTATTATGGAGACATCTTCAATTCGAATTTAAAATATTAACTTATAGTTTTAATACTTAAAACAAAAGTAAATATATATTTTTTTAAAGTTTAAAACCACTTTACAAATTTTCAAATTTAATTATGAAAACATCTTATGTTCAAATTCAAATTTTACCAATCAGTTTTATTTCTCCATAAATCCAGAAGAAAAGCTTCCGATGTTGAACTTTGTGTATATGCCTCAGGCCAGAAGTGGTTCGGTAATTCAACTTGAACTTTAGCTGGTAGTTGGAGTAAAATACCAGTTTTAATATCATAAAAAAGCCATTATTTCCAAGTACTATCTGTGATTTAATTGAGTTGTCCTATTTGCGTTGACCTTCTATAACGGAAGTCTTCAAGATGTTTCCGTTAAAACTATAGTTTAAAGTATAAGCCCCATAAAAACAGGGAAAAAATTACTTATTGTAAATCTTGAACCCTAAACTTTGTGCCAGTTAGTATTTCCTTAAAAGCTTTTTTCCCGGAGATTCGGCCTTCAAGACTGCAAGGAAATTCCTATCTTCGGAAGACCCCGTTTTCCCCCAGTGTCTGTATTTTTTGTGTTTACGGGTGAGTGTGAGTGAAAGAGAGCGTGGCAAATAAACACAGATTTCCAAAGCGACGACAACAAAGCCAACAAAAGCCCGGCAAAGGCAAGGCAAAAGCGGCAGTGGCGGCGGCAGAAAAGCAGAAACCAAAAGCAAAGCGAAACAACAACCAGTTGCTCCATCCATACAACAAGTCACATGACCCAACCAACCAACCGACCGTCCAACAACGATGATGGCGATGGAAACGCTGGAGACGTTGGCGTTTCGTTGGGCTGCGACAATGGATATATCCATATATGTATATATATATATGCACGGATGCCTATATATAACGACGACGACGGCTGCGGCGGCGGCGGCGGCAGCTGCGCCCAGCAAATTGACTATCATTATCATTGGGCCCATTATAAGCAGTTATGCACACACAAATAAATCCAGTAAACACACGTCTGTCTCTCTCTGTACCGAGCCTGGGAGTGAATATAAAATAATAAAAATAAATCCATTAAAAACAAAAACAATCGCACGACCTTCACCCCGTCCTTTTGCGAAAATCGAATGTCAAGTTCAAAGCAAATTGGCAATACCGCCATTACCACCCACATACCCCCTTTTTTCCCCGATTTATTTTGGAGAGCGTACAACATAAGAAATTTATCAGGCTGGCAAACAAAAATAACAACAAAATAAATACAAACAAGAGTCGTTGTCGTCGTCGCTCACAATACTAATGAGCAAATGACGACAAAAATATCGAGTGATTTTCATTGTCACTTGAGACCAATGCAAACAGACCCGGAAAAGGGGGCGGGATGGGGTGCTGAGGTGAGCACTTGCGGGCACAATCAATCAATGAACGTTCCCAGGTAACAAGAGAATATACTATATGGTCAGCTTCACAGAAATATCAGCTGCACAAAAAAGAACATAAATAATAAAAAGGAGCTAATATTGTTGCTAAGAGTGCACTAGAAATTCACAAGTACAAATTTAGTGACACGCTCGTCAGCAATTAGTACTGAAGAGGGCGTTGGCACATCTGAAACAGTTCTACATTTCCCTAAAAAATATAAATATACATTTTCCCAACTATGGAACTGGCCATATGTTAAGCACACACAGCAAGTGCTAACTAATGTGTACCTGCGACACCCGGGCAAACACAACGTGACTCAATTGGGCAGCCCCGGCCCCGAGAATTAAAGCCAACCCACTCAGGTGAGCTCATGGCCCAAATGTCAACGGCCAAGAGTCACACAGAAAGATGACGAGATCCGGTGATCGCATCAATCTATCAAGTAAGCAGAAACTTCCGCCATTTGCCAATGAAATATGGTAATAAAACAGCAGCAGGCTCTAGCGTCTCAAGAACTCCGTAATCAATTATAATGGTTTCATTCAGCAAACCGAGAATCCGAGATTAATGTAAAGCATTTACATAAAGAAACACCACCAAGGCAGACCAAGAGCAGACCTTGCTGATAAGGCAGAACCAAGTTCCTTGGAAACTTACAGCTGGAAAGCAGGCGGTAAATTTCGCACAAAATCGTATTGTGACGCAGTAAATCACTTCACATTTTTTTCGAGGTAATAAATATATTATCACTAAATTTGACAAGGAATTACAACATAATATATACGATGGGTAATTTATAATCAATAAAATAATTATATAAAGAAAATAGGTTAAACAGGTATCAAAAATTTGAGGGTTTTTAAACTAACTTTATTTCGTTTGGCTTTGAAACTATAAATATCACATTATAATGTCAAAAAAGTATAACTTTATATAAAAAAATTATCAGGTGAACAAATATATAGCTCGTAATGGCTTGTTGATTTTAAACTTAATCTTAACCTAAGGGTTTCAAGTTCAAAACCATCTATAAATCAGTAATTTTGTCTTGTTTATTGCTTACACTTTAATATTCCTAAATAATCTCTAGAGCTATCGGTCTGGAATTGTACGACTCAAAAGTTGAACTTCCACGAAAAAGTCATAAAAAGGAACACAGTCAGTATCATTATTCACACTTTTATTTGCCCAGTTCGCATAATATTTCCATGAAGTAACCGCCGAGTGTATAATCCCAGGTGTTGTGTGCATTGTTATAATGCCCATTTTTCGAGCCCCTTTCGATTCGATGAGCATTTGGATTAGGCCTAAGGCAATGACAAACAGTGCTTGTGGGTCGTAAACTTAATTTAAATAGAGCCGTATGCATGGGCCATTGGCAACTATTCGGGAATGGCTCTCCCATGGGGTTCACCTATAAGGTGTCTCGTTGAGCTTCCGTTAATGGAGCTCTCGGCTTAGGCACTTCGGGGCGCTTATTGTGTTTGCCTTGCTTATTGATACCGAGTATAATACGGCGGCAGGCAGTGGAAAACAAAAGCGTTTTGTCAACTGATAATGGGTGACAACAGGGCCAGGCCGCAGACAGAGAAGCGCTAGGCGTCTACACTGGCAGATAAGCAGAATGAATCATAAGCGAACAAAGAAAGTTAATGAAAATACGAAGTATAAGGTCTCTTTTAATTAATTAAATTTAAAGGGAATAACTTTTACCATTAAAAATGCCTTAGTAGATATTGTATATTATAATTTGACCATGCGAAAAAGGACTTGAGAATTATAAGAAGAAACAATATTGGAATAATATTCTAATATTATGGTTTAATGGGACGCTGATTTTGATGAACTCATATAAAATATATACTATTTTTAAAAAACTTTCCTGAGAATTACGTAAAGCTAAGAACGAAAATTTTAGCCTTGACCTTTCATTACTTTGCTTTTAGCCTTGAAGAAAATCTTTAATACTTTTTATTATTTTTGTTTCCTTTGTTTTTATTGATAATTTAATTAACATTAATTTAATATATTTAATTTGTGCCAATCTCCAAGAATATGCTAACAAAGAACTAAGTCAATAATGGCAATTCAAGCAGTGCGTAGAAGAAACAAAAGCCTTTATGGATTTCTTTTGATTATAGTAAGAGTTATATTCTATACCTCTCTGTTTAATTATCTTTTAAACAATACAGAAATTATGATGATCAGACGCGTGTAAACTGATATCCCCCGTGTTTATTTATTTACAGATAGTATTTACCAAAGCTTTTGTTTCTCTGAGTGCATCAGCTATCGGAACGGGTCCCGAGGCAACAACAAAAACTGGATACGCGACGTCGTCGTCGCCACAGCCGACGATTCACTACTCATATGACTTGGCAGACCACGCGACTTCGCACATGAAGCACCACATCGCGCCTGCTGCCGCTGCCCCTGCCTCTGGCGCTCCCCTTGCCTCGCTCTGCCATTTAAATGTGCTGATTTCTGTTTGCACATAACTAAGGTTTGTGTGTCGACTTCTCCGCAGTCAAAAGCGTACATATTTAATTGCAGTGATGATTATAGTGGCACGAGGCTGGCGGGGATGGTCACAGGAATGGGGAATGGGAACGGCGGGGCACCACTAGCAAACTCTTTTGACATATGGCCCACACAGCCAGCCAGACACGCTGGCACCTGGCCTATTACTATATTACTCTATTACCGCGTTCGCCGCTCGCATCGTAACGTTACGGCCCATGTAATAAGTTCACACCTGGACGAGCCAGCCAGCCAGCCAGCCACTTTGATTGATGTCTGGCCGTGTTTGGCCATTCAATTGGCGGGCTGTTATCAAAAACTATTAATGAATTCTCATTCGCTCCCAATTTACGACTCATTTCGGTGTGTGGCACTAAGCCGGCGCAAAGGCTCTAAGTGAAATCATCCATAATGGTTCATTCAGACAGTTTGATTTGGTTTGGTTTCGTTGTTGCTGCTTTTTTTTCCCCCCATATTTTGCGAGGAAGATTGATATGTGTGGCTTTGTTTGATCGGCAATCGGACGCATATTTTATTGTGTTTCACACGTGCCTGAAGCCCTGGTCCCCGGATCATAATGAGAGTATTGTTGGCCCAAAGTTTTCCACAAAAGGTGCTAATTCCCTTGATTTGCGTATCTGCGGGATGGGGGATTTTGCGCTTATGGTTGGGTGATCCATGTGAAAGTCCAACGATCGACAGCCAGCAAAGTTCGAGTCGGAGTCCGCGGGGTGTACGAAATCACAGTTTGTATAGAGCCTGAAATCCCCGAACTTATCGGGAATTAATACCTGCACGCTAATAACGGCTATATGTATTTTTGGACGCCATATGTGGTGGATATCGGGCGAATGCGAACGCGAAGGCGAAATGCGAATGCGAATGACTTGCGAATTGGGTTAAGGAATGCGCGCCTTCAAAGGCACATGATGCCAGAGCCAGACGACGGACGGCTGGTTTTCAGCTGCTTTTCTACTTTATTTTTTTGGCCATTTTGGCGTTTATATCATGCATATATCGAGGCGAAATTAAACAAAAAACTGTCATGTGACCAACTGGCTAGCAAATGTCTAAACTTGGTCACGACGTGCTGCTGCTGCTGGGACTGGAGCTGGGTGCTGGAAAAAAAAATAGTGATTCACCTCCTGGTGCCAACACCCAGGTTGATTCACGACAGGTGTCCAGACCTTGGGTGCCATTTCACCATTACTTAAATGGTAGGCCTCTTTTTTTGCTAGCTCTTCTATTTTTTATTTTGACATATATAAACATAACACATTATTAACAGATTTGACTTTGAGCTTTGTGAAAAAAGAACTTGAGAATTATAGGACCAGAAAACAAAAGAAATCGCTTTAATATTAAGGTTGTTTATGATCAAGAAAATTTAAAATATATAAATAAAAACAAAAATTATTAAAATAAGTTCCAGATGTTGATTTCCACCATTTCACCACCACTTTAATTATAGGCCTACTTCTTTCGCAAGCTATTATTCTTAGCTCTACGGCTATCAGAGACCGAAAGTATGTTATTTTTAATTCAAGCGAAATGGGAAATGTGAATGTGAACGATAAGTGAGGTTCAGATTCTGTCGTGGAAATTTACCCAAGCGTGCTGCCATAATATATATTGCTGTCACCCGACTAAATTAAGCAAACAAACAAATAAATTATTTGGGCGGAGTGGTGTGTGGAGTTGTGTGTATAGTTTTTAACTGCTATTAGTGTAAACGTTTGTTTAGTTTACAGCGAATCCGAGAAACCTGACCTAGTGCAAAGATAGCGTCATAAATGGGGTCTTCCGTGGGGGTGCGGGGGCTTTTTGCGGGGGAGTTAAACGCACCAGCTGTGTCCACTTTACAAGTTTTTTTTTTTTTTCATACATACAAGTACTACTACTATTATTATTGTTATTCCCCAGGCGCGAACGTGTAAAGTTGTGATGTGTTTGTGGGCAAAGTGCAAAAACCCCGAAAGCTCGCGGCGCTTAATTAGCGAAGTGAAAAGTTTCTATCACGTGATGGGGAATGTTGGCGACAAGCGCGGCCATAAATGTGTATACAGGCCCGAATATTGGTCAATACACACTCGAATCTGACAATTTCACCATTACGCTATATATATTTTAAATGCCCGCTCGGCGTCTGACCGATAAGGCTACCGATTGACAGCGTGGACGAGGCGCTAATCGAGTTAACCACCTCCAGGCGGAGGCGGAGGCCCTCAGATTATGAGCCGAAAATAGGGAAAAACGATCGTAATAATTTTATGGCACCGGTGAAATAATTTCTCCAAAAGTTGGTCATCAATTACGGGACATAATTTCGCAAGGGGCGATATCTATGGTATATCAGCATGACATTTCCAAAAACAAAACTCGGTTTAATATTTTCCAAATATGATAATGAAGTGGTTCTTATCATATTTCGATATGATTTTCGATTAAGCTTTCGTGATTAGCATTCCTTTGATTGCCAATATAAAGTACAAACTTGAAATGGAATCTTTTCATTATCATCATAAAAGGGAAGTTTGAAAAAGACGAAATTTGGAGAGGTTAAGGTACTAGGAATTCGAAAAAGAATTTTGATAACATTAGATGAGAGTGGAGTAATAAGGATAAAGTTCAATAGAATTTTGGCGATTTCGGTAATCTTTGATATCCATAATTCAATGAAAAGAACATTTATAGGTTCTTCGAAAGTGTGATGTATTCTTAATATTTTACAAGACAGACTAAAATAATTAATTACAAATTCTTTTAATTTCAAGCATCCCATATCTCATAATAAGATTTGATTTGGAAAATTAAAGTAATTTAAGATTGAAAACACTTTCAGTAATTATTGTTTACCAATTTCAATTATTTTCATTTCTACCGAATTATAAGCGGTAATCGTGCTGATAATTTTTCCCTGCGTGCAGAGCGGTAAATCGACAGTTTACCGTTCCTAGAAAACCGGACGTGGGTGTGTCCGCCAGTTAACTGTTAACTGAGCATCCCTCTGTTAATTCCCCGCAATCACATCCACATCCCCTACCCCACAAAAAACAACAACAACAAGCACAATCAGAACCCACGCACAAAGTGCGGAAAGTGTCAAAAATCAACATTGTAAAAGCGTATGCAGCAGCATAAATAAATAGTGTAATAAATAATAATGAAATGAATTAAGCGTGGAACGCACAAGAGGAGGCGGGGGAGCGGCAGCAACAAAAACAATGCGCCAACAACAAAATGTGTATGACATAATAATCACGAGAGCAGGCCGCGACCGCCGATTAGCAAGTCATGTGATTCGCTTTTATTTACATTTGCGCCTGACGTTGCCGCCGCCTCTCCCCCACCAAGCCCCCTCGCCGACACAAATCGAAAGCGGTGCGAGCGAGAGGCAGCTAACACGAAGAGATAACGAAGCGAGCCGAGAATGAAACGAGCCACGATCGGGTGGGGTGGTGGAGCGCGAAGGAGAACAGTGAGACGGAAAGGGAGAGCATAGTGGGGCACAGTTATTTGCGCGCGCAGCTCAATCGAGGGTGTGGAGCAATGGGAGTGAAAAGAACGGCAACAGCCAGCGGCTCTGCTCGCCCACATGCACCCGGGGGCACTGCTTTGCTTTTGCTTTTTCTGTTGTTGTTGCCATGACTACCCAACATGCACTGCTGGGGGTGTTGGGTGATTTAGGGCTCGTTGTTGCTGCTATCTCGATCGCTATCGATATACAGTGAAGACGCATAATGTGGTAGCCAAAGACAAGGTTGGCCCAATTACTCATGGCTAATCTAATTAGGGAAATCAGGAAAAATTTCAATACAATATGAGGCTTATTAATTTATTTTTCAGTTACAAAAATTAAATTTTTCAATTAAACCATTCGCTAAATTTTTCCAAGACTACTAATAAATCAACAAAGATCCCATAAAATTAATCTAGATACAAATTTTCGGTATCTTCCATTTTTAAAAAGGTTCATCTTAAGCCTAACTAAGGAATCTAAAAATAAAGATCCCATGAAACCCTATTATTCAAGTTTGCATTGATTTCAAAGGACCCGCCCAAAAACTAATCAATAAATTTTACCTAGCTCTTTGCAGGCAACCAGGTGGCTTTTAGGCAACGTCTACTGTAATTGTTTTTAGTCCAATGAAAGGGACAGGCCATGACAAAGCCTTCTTTGTTACATTTTCATGACAGCTGCAATGGATAATGGCATCTAGAAATCCGCAACAAATTTGCATGTATGCCTGTATGCATCTGCATGCCCGACTTCCGGCTGATGCAAATCTAAGCACTCGTACATCAGCCTACATCATACATAAATATATCAGCAATGCTGGCGGCGTACGTGACGCCGTCTGGTGCATGCCGAATTTGTTTGCTGGGTTATCGTCCTCGTTTACTCTTTGCCAATTTGCGTACGAACAAAGGAAAGAGGAAGCGCAGCAGGTAGCGATAGAGAGGGCGGGGCGCAGAGAGGTGCAAGTGTGAAACGCATCATGAGAACGCCTTTTCGCATGTGTGTGCGTGTGCGAGACTTTGTGTTTTTGCAGCTGCACCTCTTTTCCTCTCTCTCTCTCCTTTTGTTGTTGTTGCGCATTTATCGACGACTAATACCGGGTGTTAGACACACTACAGTTGTGCGTCCGTCTGTGAATGTTTCCAGGTAAGGCAGATAAACACTTACCTTAGATAATTTCGCGAAGTTTGTTTTGTAGCTTTTGCGGACGACGAACTATTGCCGCCGCCGGCAGAGGCGTGAGTTGGACGTGCCGGCAAAGCTGTTGTTGTTGTTGCTGCTGCCGCTGCTGTTGATGTCGTTGTTTGGCTATTAATTAACGCTGCTGCTGCTGCTGCTGCGGTCAGCGTGGGCGCCGCCGCTATATTTGCGGGTGTTGTTGGTGTTGCCGACGGAAAGAAGAGTTTATTCAATAAGGCCATAATAACATACAGTGTGCGCAATCATTTAATAAACACATCTGGCCAGCCTCCGGATTTTATTTAATGGAAATCAAAATCGAAATTCAGAAATCACTTGAGTCACAAACACGCGCGCGCCCCGCTTTTCGCTTTCCTTGGAATGTGTTGGTGTTGGTGGTGGCGCTGCCTTTTGGCGTTGGAGTAAGCGAGAGGGAAGGCAAGACGAGACGTTACCGTTAGTCGAGCGACACACGCGCGCCAGCCAGAGCGAGATGGCGGATGCTGCTGCTGCACAATCAAAACTTTCGCTTTGCACTTTTCTTTTGCACACTCGTATTTGCTTCTTTCGATTTTTCTTTTAGATCAGATCCGATCTCTTCCTGTATTTGCACATACATATACACACACACGAGCACACACTCACAGCTTTTTTGATTGAGGAAAAAATATGGCTATTTTTGTGTGTTATTTTTGCGAATTGCGGCGAAAATCGCTGCCGTCCGTCCGATCCGTCGACACAGGTTCTTTACCGTTCCACACCGAAATGAGAACCAAATAACGCTGGCGTCCGCTTTAAAAAGTTTGCAAGAGACGCGTCCATGCTACAATAATTATAGGCAGCCTCGACGGCAAAAGGCAGTCCGTTAGTACGCTAGCAATAATAATATCGTAGTGAATGTTAACGGACTAAAAACCGAACTGCTCGGCACCCGATGAGACGATTTTCTTTTATTATAAGCGAGGGAGAGAGGGAGAGCGACGATAGAGAGCGAGCTGCCGAAGAGATCTGCTCGCGAGCAAATGTTTGTGTGTGAGAATAAACAGACGTTGGCTCAAAACTTTGGTTTTTCTGTTGCTAATATTTATGACCACCGCGCGAGCTTCTTTTGGCCAATACACACACACTTTTTCTTCTTTTTTTTTTCGTCTTTCGCCTTGTTTGTTGTCAATCAACGCACTTCCCACTTCCTGCCCACCTCTTTTAGCCAACTGTCTTTTGCCCTGGGCGCTGAAAGCCCTGCTTGTCCAGTCACTTAATTTAATTGAACACTTTGCGGCTGGTGTTTGCTCCCTTTCGAGGTGCTACATTCCGGTTTAAAGGTTGATTTTTAACAGTTTCCCGCTGACTGTTTGGCCTTTATTTACAATCACAAACACAAACAACACAAGCGCATTTTGCAACGTGAAGTTGGCCGCTGCTGCGCGCGCAGTGTGTACACACAACCTGATACGGGGGATTATTGCCAGTGAGTGCACACTAAAGAAAATAGTTGTGGCGGTTATTTAAAAATGGAAGACAATTTCATTATAAATTGTACATATCTATGTATGTTATTAAAATGCTTGGTTATTTATTGTTTTAATTAGTAAGTAAAACGTTAATATATTGATTTTAGAATTGACTAAAAAGCAGATCAACAAAATGTACTTTCGAATAAGCATTTAAGTTTTGCTACCTGTAATTTTATAATTTAGAGTTTTAGATTAAGATTTAAGGGGTTTATTCTTCATATAAACATGTAGAAAAAATTCCCAACTCTCAAACCTTTCCTTAAATCATAAATTAAACAATCCTTTGTAAGTTGATTTAATTTTAAATTGTTGAACTTTATTTTTGTTGGCTTACATATACATACTTCAAAATTTTTAGGCCCACCTGTGAAGGAAGTGTGGGAAATTGGTTTCGACATGAATAGAATTCACCGTTTATATAAATTCATACGATCTGGCTGTTGCGTGTGCTGTCCTCATCATCCTCCTCATCCTCTACATCCTCTACATCCTCTATATATCCTCATTATCTGGTGTAATATTCACTTAACTTTAAACTGGAACCGAGCGAAAGTAGAAAACATTCAAATCTTAAACATTAGCGTTAAATATTCGTTCTCGCCTAGGAATTCCGATATTGAAAAGGGATTGTTTTGTGTAAGAGATTTTGATCAAATATAGAACATACATATACATATTAACCATATATAAATGAGGCGACTTTGAGCCGCGCCTTGGAGAAGAAGCTTACGATAGTTACTCTCTCTGCTCCTCTGCCTCCTTTCTTTTTTTAAGTTTTCTTACGTTTTCTTACGTTTTTGTTATGTTACTTTCGTTTAACTGGTTGCTTGCATGCGTGCGTTGTGTGTGTGTTTATGAGTAGCAGAGTGTGTGTGTGATTGTGTGTGAAAGTGAAAATATAAGTCATGATCTTCCATCTGAAATTTTGGAGATGTGTTGCCTCCGGTATTGTCCTCCGCCTCTCTCCTAATCCTTGCAAGTGGACGTGTCCATGGGACTGGCCGGCTGAATGAAGGCCGTGGCCGCCGAATTGGGCGGATTGGTGGGCGTGAACGCCGACAGTGAGGAGTTGCTGCTGCTGCTGACCAAATTGCCGCCGCTGGACGAGTTGTTCAGGCTGATCAGGTTGTTCATCAGGTTGGACGACGACGAAGAACCACTGGACGTGCCCGTCAGTTGGCCCAACAATCCACCGCCAGCCAAAAAGGTGGCACTGCCGCCGCCCGCCGAAGGCATCGATCCCAGACTCAGCCGCTCGCCGCCGCCGCCGCCGGCCAGATTCGAGAGGAAGCCGCCAGCGGCATTCCCGGCTGACACGGATGCCGACGAGGAGTTGATGCCCAGCAGCGGGTTCGTGGTGGTCAGCACATTGGGTGCGGAAGTGTTTAGGCCCAGCATGGGCGTTGGCAGTGCTGGCTTGATAAAGCGCTCGCTGGCGCGACGATTCTAGTGGGGATTACAAAGGAGATATGGTCAAGTTAGGGATCTAATCCCTCGGATACCCATTTAGGAGACTCACCACTAACTGGCCACAGGCGTAGCAACGGTTCTGGCCCGCGGTGCCCGGACTGAGGGGACGGCTGCTCGAGGGGCTGTGGGAGACGGGACTGCTGATGGTCCGCTGCCTTTGGGCACTGACCGCTGCCGAGGCAGCGGCTGCTGCAGCTGCTGCCGCCGCCGCTGCGGCCGAGGAGGAGCCCCCGGCCATCAAGCTTTCGTTGTAGAAGCGCTCCTCGTCCATCTCCAGCGAGGACTCCGATTCGGAGAGGTGCCGGCAAAGGGCCTCGCGGCGCTCCACCTCCTGCTTGAGCTTCCGCTGCAGACGGGCGTTCTCCTCGCGTATGGACTTCTCCTCCAGCGCGTACTGCTGCATCTTGATGGTGGTCTCCTTCTGGGCGGCAGCGAGATTGGCCCGCAGACGCAGCACCTCGGAGCGCAGGTTCTGGATGTGAGCGCTTAGGCTGGTGGCAGTGTCGCCGCCATTGGCGTGGGCATTGTTCGTGATGTCGCGCGGGGTGGTCGGATCGGAGACGGGCTGATCCAGCTTGATCTGCAGCGACCTCTTCTCGGTCTCCAGCTTGTCCATGCGCTTCCACAGCTTGTTGACCAGAGCCTCTTGCTCCTGCTCTAGGGTGTTCTCCAGCTCGACCATTTCGCGGCGCAGCTGCTCGAGGTTCGTCTGCTTGTTGTCCGTCTCCGCCTGCAGCTTCTCAATCTTGCGCATTAGCTTGTTCACGAGGCACTCCTGCTCCTGTTCGAGCGTCTGCTCTAGCTTGCATTTCTCCTGGCGCAGCTGGTCCAGCTTACGGGACAGATCATTGGTCAGGCACTCCTCCTCGCGCTCGTAGTGATGCGCCAGCGTCTCCTTCTCCTTCTTCAAGGCCTGAATCTTCTTGAGTAGAGTGTTCGAGATGTACTCCTCCTCCTGCTCGGCTTTGGCTTGCTGTGGATTAAGGGGAAGTTGTTGTTGAACATTTTGGAAGCTAAATAATTGGTTATAAAGCGCATATGTCTGACATTCTCCAATTGTGACTCATTTTCTTGTTAAAGAACCTGAGAAAACCCTGGAAAAGTCTGTTCTTTGTTCGAAAAAGTAAAAGTTTTACTTACAATTATCACCGAGGCCTGTTTGAGGCAGCGATTCTCCTCTTGCACCACCTTGCACTTGGTCTTGAAGGTGTCCAGCTCGGCTTTCAGCACTCTGTAAACATGAGAAACTCCAGGTTAGCAAGGGGAAGCAAGGCGAAGCCAGAAGCAAAGATTACTCACTTGTTTTGCTGGGTGAGCGACTCGATGCGCTTCTGGAGCTGTTCCCGGGACACTGGGCTCGGTGGCAGCATGGTGCCGCCATCCAGCGAGCTCTCCGACTCACAAGGACTCTCCATGCCTGCAAAAATGAAGGGTAAAAGCATATATTTCAGATACCAGAGTCCCCAGAGTATACATATATATGTACACACATATATGATATGTGATGTCTGTTCTTTATTGTTTTATTCGGCGCATTCGTTGGCGAACAAAGACTAAAGAACGAAATCGGTATGTGGCGGCGCTGTGGTCTCGGCCCTGAACCGATAGAAACGGTTAACCTTCAGCTGCGATGTGCCTTCTGCATCTGCCACTGATGCCATGCATCTGAAGCATCTGTGATGGCTTTGATGCAATTTTTCGGAAATCGATAGAAGGGCAAGGTCGGCGGCAGCAGCAAAAGACCTGAAAACTGGCAGGCTGGCAGGCACCACCCACCCACCAGTGGTGGGCCCCCTTCTCCACCTTCTTGAACTGCGGAAGCCGGTCGAAAATCTCGGCTGGGACTTTCCTTTCCGGATTTTCATGGTTTCACCTTTAGTTACCTGGCTTTTGTGTTGCTTCTTCGCCTTAAAAGATTTTTGCCTTCCGTCTCTCCGTCTCCTCTCCTCCTTCGGCTTCGCCCTGTCCCTCTGCTCCTCTCCTTCGCCGCCTCTGTCTCACACACTGCGTGCCAGGGCGCTGTGGCTTTTCTTGCTTTTTCACGCTTTTCCCCAACGCTGCGCTGCGTAGAAGGATGCTATGCAAACCCGATGCTTTCAATGTCTAAGGGAGCAACAATTTGTAACTGGCTGCCACGCGCCAGCCCTAGTTTTTCGCTAATATTTAATGCACAATTGCATTTGGGCTCTTTGGCCATCTCCTACAGTGTTGCCAGATGAAAATGTTGCTTTCCGCCTAAAAAATCTCAAAGAGTCGATATTTCCCCCTAAAAAATCCAGTCTTCCCCCCAAATTCAAAAATATAACGATAAATTCATTTTTGCCATTTTAGGTGATTTCTATGCTTTGCAACAAGAGATTTTTTCAAAATATTGAAATCAATCAGTTTCGAAAAAGAACCCCTAAACTTTCCCCCTAAAATTTCTTCCCCCTTAAAATTCCCCCTAGGACATCAAAAAAATACCTATAATGCGCTCACCGGAAAACGCCGCTAGGTGCTCCTTCGCTGGTGATGACAACTAGGAAAATACCGCTAGAGATGGAAGCGGGTCACGGTGTAGGTAACTAATTTTTGGTATATTCATCATCAAGCAGAGATTGTTTAGTTGCTTTAAGCCTAGTACGCAGACAGAAAAACAGTTCGCAACCCGAAAAAGATTTAATCTTTTTTCAGTGTGACCGCTTATTAAAACGCTCTTCGGCATTTTTGGGAGGTAAATGATGCGGTAATACCAATCTTAAATCAGCTGTTTTATATTTACAATTATTTATTTTATATTTGAAAGACAATTCGCATAGACTTGTAGTTTCGTTTTGGAATAGCTTTTTTGGCGCACAATGACCACCAACGCCGTCGCCCAGATTCTCTCGACCATGCACAACAGCCGCTTTTTCTCCCTATTACTTGTCCAACATTCCTTCCTGGATCGACAACCAGGACATGGGCTGCTCTACCGGCTGCTGCTGGTTATTCTGTTTTTACCAAGTGG
Source organism: Drosophila tani (assembly GCA_008042535.1). Taxonomy (NCBI): domain Eukaryota; kingdom Metazoa; phylum Arthropoda; class Insecta; order Diptera; family Drosophilidae; genus Drosophila; species Drosophila tani. The sequence continues at coordinate 219 of VNJO01003857.1, read as the reverse complement.
AATTAACCACCATCTGGGTGGTGGCGGTGGTTGCCGCAGCTACTCCTGCTACCACAAAATGGTTGGACTGGTTAAATGATTCAAAGTTACTTCGTTCTTGATGGATGCGAGACTCTGAGATCCTTGCTGGCATACATTTGGTTATAGTTGGTACTGCTCCTGCGTCCGGTTCTGTCCATTGCTGTACATGTTATTTTCCAGCTTGGCAATGAAGGATTT
>VNJO01003855.1:0-13691 GCA_008042535.1 Drosophila tani | reverse complement strand
CAAACGACCACCCGGCATTCTATTACGAATTCATTAAATTGTTAATAGAAGTATAAAAAAAATTAATTAAAATATAAACTAAATCCAACAAAAATGAAATGTGTCGCATAGTTTTGTTACACTTGCAGACATAGCAAAAACCGAGCTTCTGTGCTTTTTTCACCGTTACTTGAAAACGGAAGATTTAACTAGAGATAAAAACAAATTTATTAAAGCAGAATTCATTAAGCTTGCATTCTGCATACTTGTTTTTGCTGTATTCTGCTTTCCCATTCTCGTACGAGGGTCGAAACTAAAATTTTCGGGGTGTCGCATAATTTTGGGAAGGAGTGTATAAAATTCTTAACACTTTTGGACTAATATGTCACTTTTCGTGTACAGCTACACGACTATATCTTTCATAATTAAGTAATCAAAAGCTGTCAGTCTCTGTAATTAATGTATGCTCGTCTTTTCTCAGTGTCAAACGTGGAGTCCCTCAAGGATCCGTTCCTGGGTCACTTCTTTCTCTGTATATGTTAATGATCTTCAGAATATATATTATCAAATTGTAAAATACACATGTATGCTGATGACATCCAAATGTATGTTAGTCATCCTATATGTAGTATAGATGAGTGTATTCGTGTTAGTAACAGTGAACTGGAAATAGTTAGTTGGTGGGCAAAAATTAACGGATTAGGTTTAAATCCGAAGAAATAAGTAAAAAGGCGCTTAACACTGACGTCGAAAAGATTGGCTATCGAAAATACTCCTATAGACTATGTAAAAGGAGCATGCAACTTAGGTTTTAGTTTTAATCAAACTTTGACATGGGATGCCCACGCAAGTTAAAAGTTGCTTTTAATAATGTGGTGCGATATATTTACAATAGGCGTAGGAATGACTACATCTCTGATGATTCCATAAAAATATTTGACATGCAACTTAAGTCTTGGGCAAACCTTAAGGTCCTAATATTATTACATAAAATAGTCTACAATAAAGAGCCAACCTATCTATCTATCTAAACTGAAATTTAGTACATCAAGAAGGACTAAAAATTTTATTAATTTTAAATTCAAATATTTAAGTACAAAGAGGAAATTCATTGTATACGCTGTTCGCCTTTGGAACCAACTTCCCCATGCCATCAAGGCAGTTAGCAGCGCTACGCATTTTAAAATCGCTCTTCAAAAATATCTGCGCATTGCATAAAATTCAAAATTTTAAAAATGATAAGCTTTAGAAGTTATAAATATAAGTACCCAGTATATATGTCGGAACGGCCGAAATCGGACTACTATATCCTATAGCTAACTTAGGAATGATGGCGAAAGTAATAAGATATGGCAGTTTTTTATGCTTCTAGAATTACTGTTTTCATTTTCTTAATCGGTCGATTTATATGAAGATGTAAAATTATACATGTAAAATGTAAAATTTACTAAATTTGACATTTTTTCAACATTACTAAAATGGTTCGATTTTCAATGATCCAATTGCAGACTGCAAGGGTATTCCAACTTCGGTTTACCGAAGTTAGCTTTCTTTCTCGTTTTATTTTCTTTTCTTTACTGTTGTGACTAGTGCCATTATAAGTATGCAACATGCTTGTCGCGCTAGGAAGACCAATGATATAAATAAATAAATAAAATAAATAAAATGATGTTACAGTTTTGCTCCTCAGTGTATGTATCTTTGGAAACCTAAACCATTTTTTAACATTTTAGAACTGTTACTTATTTAAAATTGGCATTTTTCCCTTAAGCCCCTTTGCAACGAATACTTTTGTGACTGACTGTATGTAGTATTTATTTTTTCAAATGATGATATACAATAAAACCAAAGCAAAATATCAAGTAAACCAAGACTATAAGAAATAGTTATCCAACGAATCGTATGTTCACTTTTGTCACTGCATTTTTTCAGTTTGGTTTTAAATTGAGGTTAAATAAAAAAATGTTGGATATAGTATTATAAATAAATTAGCCTTAATATTCATAAAACTAGTTAAAATATAAAATAGGGATCGTATATACCTTTAGTCCGCCACTGAATGAATTTATTAATGTACATATTGGTAATTCTCTAATGTCGAATGTGACATTCGTACGCATTCAAAGTGAAAAAAAAACATGTGCCAAGATTTTTTTTATTTTGACAAAAAGCGAAACTTGTAGCTCTCGGTAAGGACAAGTTTTTGAACAAAGATTGATTTCGGGCAAAATTTCGTTTTCAATATAATCACAAAAAACTAAGTCATTCGCACGCGACTCAGACGGAAGTAACTTTCTCGAAAGCATGTGCAAGCACCGATTTCTGCCTTGATAATGTACATTGAACGACTCAAAAATATGAAGTAGTTTTTTTTTTTAATTTTTTTTGAATCAATGTCGCCCGCTACATGTTGCACGATACACTTTTTCCCATCTTATTATACCCGGTACCCATAGGGTACAAGGGTATTATGAGTTAGTGCCAACCGAGAATGTATGTAACAGGCAGGAGGCATCTCCGACCCCATAAAGTAAATATATTCTTGATCAGCATCACCAGCCGAGTCGATTTAGCCATGTCCGTCTATCCGTCCGTGTGAAACAACAGATCTCAGAGACTATAAGAGCTAGAGTTACCAAATTTGGTGACAACATTGGATTCTGTTGCACGCAGATCAAGATTGTTTTAAAATTTGGCCACGCCCACTTCCGCCCTCAAAAATCATAAAAAACGTTAAAAAAGCTATACTCGTTATTGTCGGGTTAAAGTTAATAAATATAATAAATGAATAAAATAGAGCGGACGTTTCCTGAATATATCAGTAAAATCGGAAGATAAACATGGGAGATATTAGCAATAAGGTTAGAATTTTAACACACCGCCCTAAGGCACTGCTATCGCAAGCTGTAGCCGACAGTGGCGCATTCGAGCCTTGGCCGTGCGATATAATGGCGTCAACTGCAGAAGAAATGACAAAAGAATATAGCAAGGAAATGACAAAAAATAACATAATTCATTTTTTGACGCAGATCGAGCGTGATTTTATGTGTTCCTATAAAATGTATCATTCATATTTAAGTATGACAATAAATTTAGGTCGGGAGCTAATTCGAGAGGCGATTTATTTTAAGAAGTATCGAAGTAGACTATTATAATGTATGTACAATTTTAAATTGCCTTTTAGTGTGAAGCGCAAACGTTTAGGTACCGGGTATCTCACAGTTGAGCACAGTCGACTGTAGCTCTCTTACTTGTTTCTTTTTGTAGTTATCAAATTTTTTTGTAATTAGACGTGCAAAGGATGTACTTCAATGATTTTTAGAATATTTATAATATTTGTATTCTTTTAACTTTAGTCACAAACTAAAAAAAACATCTTTAAGAAAAAAATACATAAAAAGGTGTATTTATTGTATATGAAAAATAATTTTTCTTTCCGTTGCTTTCACTCATCTACATTAGAAAAAAATATATTTTTATTTTATATAAACAAATAAAACTAAAAAAAAATATTTTAGTTTTTAACTTCTTGACAAAAGTTGACCTTTCTGGAGAATTACCCTTATGTACATACAGAGGTGGTCAAAAGTATTTACACAACTATGCTTCTCTTTATAATCTGACCCTTGAAATCACGATTGCGATGTGTGTATGCAATGTACGTGTGTATGTTATATGTAATTTAGTTTTTCAACAAATACATACATACATATATTAATTACTTTGAAAACAAAATAATTACACATGTATGTACATAAGAGCCAGGAAAAAAAACAACACGAGACACTGTATATTCTTAAAACATTTGACTACCTAAATGGTATCATTGGACGCCCGCGTACGTATGTATATATTACTTTTAATTTGATATGCGAATTAATCTATATTTGTTCAAGTTGCAAGGTTAATATTAATTTCTTACCGGGATTTTGTAACACTGCAGACACATTTCTGAAAAGAACTTGCCGTTCATCTACAGGGACATTTAGAGCCCTACCAGGCAAATCTTTCAAAGCACTTGATAGCTGAAAATATATTTTATTATAACAGGTCTGATCTTATTAAACATTTTTTTAAATAACCTGTTCGTCGACCATATTTTCTAAAACGTGTGCCGTATCCAATATGTTAACAAAGTTAAATGCTGTAAGTGAAATGCACAATGTGACTGCAGCTCATTATACGTATGGAAGAAATTATACTAAAACAGAACTTATATTACTTGTTCACCAGACTGTTTTTGTTATCGATAATGTTCTACAAATTCTGTTTCCATTTGCCGGTGTTTACGGGAATGAAGTGTAATCGACCACATGTAACGCTAGTGTGTCAAGAAAACTGCGTCACCAAGCAGCTGTTGAGCACAAAACCAAAACAATAATTGTTTCTGCTTAATTTAAGGCTGTTTTGTTTTTATTTTTGTCATCAAAGTGTAATCGGAACACTAAATTCGAGAGTGTTTCCATCAAACTACGTTCTCGTTTGCATGTACAATCAGATATTGAACCATTGAGCAAACAACAGTTTGAAAATTAGATTGGCAGGCCGCATTTGCGCAACCTAGAAATGATTAAAAACTCACTCTCACTGCCCTTTAAGGCAAAGTATCTAAGACCCCGTTTCCACTACAGTTGCTTTTTCCAATTCCGCTTTTTGGCCAAAGTGACTTTTTCCCTGTATATAAGGTATGGTGACAAAAATGAGAAAAAAGTTGATTTTTCGTGGTTTAGTTCGATAGTATGGATTATTTCAGCTTATCGATGTGTGATTTTGCCCAACTACCATCACTAGCCAGCTGTTTTTTTGAACAAATGAAATTGATTGTAGGGTTGTTGGATTTTGAAAAAATATCGTAATTATGATATTTGCTGCTTGAAAAATATCTCACGATGATATTAAAAAATATCATAGAAAAATATCGATATATCGAGTATTTTTGATTCTTTTTATTGTTCAGCTAAATTTGAATAAAGGTTTCCTGTTGCTTTAAATTTGGGTCTTTTATAGGCCTAAGAATATGTATATTAAAAAAAACATTATAATATTTGATTTCATAAACCATGAGCTGCAAATAAGAGACATTTGAGACACAACAGAATATTTTTTATTTAAAAAGTGAACTTAAAAAAACAAATATTATACCCACTCTCAAGCAACTCTTATTTACGTTCTTTGATATAAAAAATAATAACAAAATTATTAAGGATATGGATAAGGATTCAAATCCCTTATCGAATTGGCCTCTATCAATTTAATAACTACAACTTTATTTGCTCTTCTAAACTCCTGGATTCGGCTTTTGCATACTTTATTGTTTTTGGCGGGGTTTATAGTTTTAAAATGTATGAAGAAACGGTAAGAAAGAGTGATAGGCAATAGTCGAGAACGACTATTGTTATTCTGTTATATTATCGAAAATGGTCCACTCTTTTGCACGGGGTCTCGCATGAGGCTACGTACTCACCAGCGCACCAGGCTTAAGCCTAATACTCGCCAGCGCTAAACCTTAGCTTGCTAAAAGGGATTCATAATTCTAGTGTGACCAGTTTTATGGTGTTCACCGAAAATCAATACGAAACGGCCAAACGGCCATACTGTCAGCTGTGTTTGTTTACATTTCAAATTAAAATGCAAAATAACTAAATTCAGTAAGAAATAATGGATTACTATCGAACAATTAAGTTGGCGATCGGAGTATGTGTCTATACTGCTGCTTTGGAGATAGAGCTGACTCGAAAAAGAAAACGTACGGCCCTCAAATATTGGGTCAGCCCGTATTTGCGGGAAAGGAGCAACAAGGACCGATACGCTGCCGACGTAAGCCACACAATAACTTTAAGAATTTATTAATAACTAATTATATTCTGTTTTATAAATAGTTCACCAACATGTTGCAGACACCATCTATATTCTTCGAAAATTGTCATATGATTGAAGAGAATTTTAACAGCCTCTATGGACGGGTTGAACCATATATCGTATCGAAACGGAATTCACGTCCTGATTCCATCCCGCCCAAAGCGAAGTTAACCATCGTCTTAGAGTATGTTAATTTCTATATAGATAAGCACATCTGAAAGCAATTTTTTCTTAGATTTCTCGCTTCTGGAGACCTTCAACGACATGTTAGCTCCACATATCGGATAAGTAAGCAGCACTTCGGAGTAATTTTGGAAAAAGTTTGCCGAGCAATCTGCACAGTACTCCAGGATGAATTTTCTAAATGGACAACGGAGAACATGCTGAATTGGGCTAAGCAATTTGAAAATCAGTGGAACTTTCCCAACTGTGTTGGAGCGGTTGACGGAAGCATATAGCGATAAGGGCTCCATATTATTCTGGAAGTAGTTTCTACAACTACAAGGTATCTACATACATAGATGACCAGGATATTGAAGAAGATAATAATACCATTATCTTATTTATTTAGGGCTTTCATTCTATTGTTTTAATGGCTGTATGTGACGCGTCTTATCGATTTACATACATAGACGTCGGTGCTTACGGGAGTGAAGGAGATATGAATGCCTTTTCCCACAGTACACTTGGAAAATCCTTGCCTTTGGGCGAGCTACGGTTTCCAGAAGACAGCATGATCAATGGACAACGGACTCCATATTTAATTATCGGGGATGACGCGTTTCCTTTACATAAAGGGATTATGAAACCGTACCCTGGAAAACATTTGCAAAAGGAGCAGCGCGTTTTCAACTACAGGTTAAGCCGAGCTCGTCGATGCATTGAAAATGCATTTGGGATTTTATGCGCGAGGTGGATGGCGGTTCAGCGTATAATGATGTGCCTACCCGGAAGAGCACAAATAATTGTTTCAACTTGTTGCTTCCTGCATAACTTCCTTATGCGCGTTGGTCCGCAAGAATACAACATTTCAAAGGGCCCTAATGCAATACCGACAGATTGTGTTTTAACCGACCTACGAGCCTGTCGCCGAGGTCGCGCTCAAAATTTTTCTAAGGAAATACGGAATAGCGAAGCTGGATATTCACAAGTGCCTTGGCAAGCGTAATCCGCTGGTGTCAACATACACGAATAAAAAATTTGCTAATAAAATAAATACAAATAATGTAATGTTCAAATTGTTTATTTATATTATTTAAATTTTTATGCCTACTCATTAAAAAACCTCTCCAACAGTGTGTTGGTCGTTTCGTGCTCTGCAACGATAGCATCATGGGGAGATAGCTGACTTAGCAGCGAGTCCCAGTAGGCGAGCACTGGCCTGGATGGAGCAGGAACTGGAGCTGTAACCGGAGGAGCAGAATGGGCCTCCAAAAAGTTCCCGAACATTTCTATCATTTTGGTGGCGGGGTTCTCGGCCAGCTCCTCAGTCTTTCGCTTCCTTGAAGGTCTTTTTCCCTGTGAAATCCCATATTTTAAAACTTTACGCAGATGTTCTAAGAGAAATTCTAGAATATACTAGAATGAACATTCGCTTTAGGTATTTTAAATCGGATGAACATTAGCAAGGGAGGCGCAAAAGGAAGGAAATATTTGATAATTACCCCATGACCCTTACGAAATGCGGACAGGTAATATTATTAATAAAACTAAATAAGATACAATTATGTGGGATCTTGAGCCTAAAATAAATAAAAACAAGTAAGAAAGCTACAGTCGACTGTGAGATATCCGGTACCTAAACGTTTGCGTTTCCCACTAAAAGGCAATCTAAAATTGTACATACATTATAATAGTCTACTTCATTTCTTGCTAAATTCTTTTGTCATTTGTTCTGCAGTTGGCGCCATTATATCGCGCGGCCAACGCTCGAATGCGCCACCTGTCGGCTACAGCTTGCAACAGCAGTGCCTTAAAGCGGTGTGTTAAAATTCGAACCTTATTGCTAATATCTCCCATGTTTATCATCCGATTTTACTGATATTTTCAGGAAACGTCCGCTCTATATTATTCGTTTATTGTATTTATTAACTTTAACCCGAAAATAACCAGTATAGCTTATTTAACGTTTTTTATGATTTTTGAGGGCGGAAGTGAGCGTGGCCAAATTTTAAAACAAACTTGATCTGCGTGCAACAGATTCCAATGTTGTCACCAAATTTGGTAACTCTAACTCTTATAGTCTCTGAGATCTGTTGTTTCACACGGACGGACAGACGGACAGACGGACATGGCTAAATCGACTCGGCTGGTGACGCTAATCAAGAATATATATACTTCATAGGGTCTGAGATTTCTCCGTTTGCCTGTTACATACATTCTCGGTTGGTACTAACTCATAATACCCTTGTACCCTATGGGTACCGGGTATAAATATGTGATTTTACAGGGAATCAAATCAAAATCCCAATTTAAATAATCCCACTTAATAATAATTTTTGAGAAGCTAATTGCTTATCCATATGCTGCTCGTTCTTGACCAGTGGTCGAATACAGGGTTTTTGTTCTTAGTTGGCTGACTCCCTAAATTGCTGGTAATTCAGAGGATACAAGATATACAAGAAGGAGAATGATAGCCCGTCCTCAGAGTGTGGCGACGGGAACGGTAATGGCCCGGGACGACTGTGCATCATCACAGATTCCGTGGAAAGCTCATGTAGAGAGATCATGGTGGTCAGGTGGTCCCAAGGAGCGTGCGGCGACCTAAGCGCCAAGTTTATGGCAGCACTCGTCGTGAACGATATAAATGGGCAGGGCGGAGAGGTTCACCAGCGGCCAACTGGACGAGGAGGAGGAGCAGCAATCTGAAGAGGTCGGACACACAGAGATGAACTTCGGTCAACACTCCACAGCGGGATCTGAAGCAGCGCTCTAGCAGTGGCGGAATCAGCAGCATCAGCTTGTCCTCGTCGGTGGCATCGGGAGCTGGCCCCGCAACTTTGGATATTACAATTTAACTTACAATCTCCACAGTTGATGAAGTGGGCGCTGTGCCTTCATCCCTGAAGATGATTCCCGATGGGATTCGAAATATCTTGGATCGAAGAGAATCAAGAAGACAGTCTGTGTTTTGATTTATTTAACATAATAATAATACGGACTATAAATACCCCCTGACCTTGAGCTGGCGACTCCTACCACTAACCATACAACATATAGACTACTCATTTCATACAACGAAAATTGACACAAAAATTTCTTAGCGACAGGCCCCAGGCCTGTTAGCGGAGGGCCCCGTCGCTCTCTCGCGGCCCTCTCTCTCTCTCTCTTCGCTCTCTCATTCTTATGCCGTATGAGAGAGCGAGCACACGTACACGGCTGCATGTGTGCGATCATTTCATCGGCCCAGCAAGAATATTTGGTCTTTTGCTACTTTTCATACTAGGTACCCTAACAATATGGGCATATTCACTATTGGGTTAATAGTAAAAAAAAGAATGTTATATGTTATAATATATTTCCTAATTTTTCAGCATACATTTCATATTTGTTATATATAAAATATATATATATATATACATATATATGTATATGAAATATGAAATATGTATATGAAATGATTGCACACATGCACCCGTGTACGTGTGCTCGCTCTCTCATACGGCATAAGAATGAGAGAGCGAAGAGAGAGAGAGAGCCGCGAGAGAGCGACGGGGCCCGCCGCTAACAGGCCTGGGGCCTGTCGCTAAGAAATTTTTGTGTCCATTTTCGTTGTATGAAATGAGTAGTCTATATGTTGTATGGTTAGTGGTACTAAACTTAACGTTGGTCGTCAGTATCACTATCTTTTGACATTAGTCACTCTAATAGTCATTTCACCCTAGGCTCCATTCCGTCTAAGATGACACCGTGTGAGCTGTTCCAAATTTTCTCAAAATATTCAACCATCACCCTGCATTGTTCCTATCTCAGCTGTTTCACCCCGTATGTATACCATAATTTTGATTCTATAATTAAAAAGTTGATATTTACACTTGAAAAGTTGACATTCACAGCGAACAAATCAACTTTAAATCAAGTCGAAATAGTTTCTTGTCTTCACCCTTGATTGACGGCGTGAACAAGACGGACTCGTCCCTACAGAAAGGCCAATTGCGAGAAAAGATGAAGATGGTGTCATCGCCTTCGTGCCTATATCCACACCCTCTACTAAAATACTGGTTCAAGGAGTAGAGGTGGAGCGGCGGAGGAAATGCCGATGGCAACAGCCTAAATAATCGCCAAATGCGATTATATTGGCTGCAAGGAATTCATAACTTACGTTTTGCTTCTTATTTTTTTCCTTGTTTAACGTTTGATTTACATTGAAAGCTAACGGTAGATGGAGTCATGTGAATTCCAAATTAATTCCATCTTCTCATCGTTCCCCTTGTAATCACTTTAGTGTGAAATGGCTATTAATGCGCTACTGAGTACTTGGCTCTGGAAGTTTTTCGCTAATACAATTTTTTCGTCGTTGGTACTATGGTTTTTGGTGAGCAGTGGATGGAAATATTTGATATATCCACCAATACCCTTGCAAAACTGGAGACAGGCACTAGAAAACAAAGCCGTATGGCGGGATCCCAGCCGAACCTGGTCGCTTCCAGTAAGCACATTTCTATGTGTTCCCAGCGAGTGAAGAACGTGTTCTCAATATGTGCGGTCTTCCTTTCAGGTTAATATGGAGTAAAAGAAGGAAACAACTGTTCTTTTTTTTTATGCTGCGACAGTTTTTTCGAAACATATAAATAACGTGTATTACACTTCGGGAATCTTCGGGTTTCGCTTCCAACTTTAGTTTCTAAAATATGCGTTATATAACCCATATATAACAACGGTTCTGTAGCAATGTATCTTTCATACAAAATACCGCTTCAAAATAACCCATTGATAACAGTTATCGAACTGTTATGAAGGAAGCAATCAAGAACACATATGTTGCATAAATAAATAACCGTTCGGTGAGAATGCATTAATAACTATTAAAACAACAATAATAATATATTTAAAATCGTGTATAATTTTGAAATGTACATATGTATAAAATACGATGGTTAATTTAATCGTAAAGTAAAATCTTTTATATGATTAGTGAAGAAATCCTAATAATGTTTTTTAATACAATAATTAAATAACATTATAAAAATAATAAATGGAAAAGTAATATTATAAACACTCACCGTAAAAAGCAAATATTATCTGAAATAGAAATGTTATAATATTATAACCTATAAATAAATGAAATCTGAAATGATATATAATATATTTTTATATTTTCGTATACATACCAGATCTGAAATAAAAGTAATATATTATTTATTTTATCAGGGCAATTTCTTACCTTCTTTTGTTAATATATCTGAAATGAAGAGGATCAAACTTATGTAATAATGGATATATTTTGCTTACCTTGTATACTTATTAAAATGATTTTCACAACTGCCTCAAGAAAATTTCTTAATGCAACTAAAGCAAGTAAGAAAAGAAAACGAAAAACCTAAGGCGCGTATTTTTTCATTCTCTTTTCTTCATATTTGCTTGTGTGTTTCTTTCCTTTTTTTTCTCTTATTTTCGTTTGAGAAAGCTGGTTTTCGAAATATTGCATCTTTTTATGTTCTAAGAGAAGCGACAATTGCACTTATATGAAGAGAAAAGAACAACAAATGTTGATTTCTAAAATACGCCATATTTATGCGCTCTAAGAGAAACGACGTTTGCACTTGAATGAAAGAGAAAAAGAATATAAAACAACAATAAATGCTGGTTTCAGATAGAACGCATATTTAAGCGTTTTGAGAGAAGCGATGATTGCACGAACCCGAAGCCATAAAAAAAAGCCGACTGTTCGGGAAGCGCTCGGGTAATTTACCTTTAAAATAACTTATGTTTTTGCGTTCTTAGAGAAGCGAAAGGTGCACATAATTCATTTATTCGCTTCTTATATACCAACAGAAGAACGCATGTTATTGCATACATCTAATATGTATTATTTCATAGTTCGGGGCAATTATAGAGCTAGAATTGGCGGCATATGGAATCGTTACAGATGCGTTCTGTTGACAACCTGTTCTACAAGGTCCGACTGGGATATTCCAGCGGGAAAAATGAATTTATTTACAATACAATTAAAGAAGACCACATTAGGTGGAATCTTGAGCAAAAAAAAAATATAAATAAGTTGGTAGAATCTGCGCCTCCAGGCTAAAAGATTGCAGTGGGCTGCAGTGGTTCTTGCAAGTCTTAAGTCTCCAGACAAGCGGCTGGCTGGTGGAACCACTTGAAATTTTTATTCTTACTTAGCCGAAAGAGAACGCTAACAAAAACATTTGTCTAGTAAAAACGCTTTTTCGGAATTTTGTGAATCTCGTGCGGTAAGTGGAAAATGTAGCGTAGTGTAGAAATACCCTTAAACACGGGAACAATTTTGCATTTAGTCCATAATGCAGAATAGGAAAATGCCTTAGTCGTATAGGGAACACCCTAATTATTTTTGTCATTACTATCGCGATAGTCTGAGACCAATCGATAGTGCCGCCCGGCTAGAGTCATGCAGCTCTAGAGCCAAAAGACAGTTTTTTTAATACAACTAAATTTTAAAATTAACAGATATATGTTAATATTTGTGACAACATGAATCAAAGATCTGTTGGACGATTTCTTTTGCAAACTTTGAGGTCGTCTTTTTTTAAAAATGATAAAGCTTGGATGATACCTAAACAACCTACATATATACCAAGCTACCAATGTTTACGTAATACAAGTTTTTTTAACAGACGTAAGTGCAGAAAATGTGTTGTGCATTGTTATTATAAAGTTATCTATACATTATTTTGATAATGGGATCCGTCTTCCTTTTGTTTACTATACTTTGTGGGCTCACAGCTTATTTGACGCAGGCGTAAAATAAAACTTCAAAACCGTCTAGCATGTAAACTACATACAGTGGCTCACAGCTTATTTCGGTTCAACCAAATTTTAAAGTCGTGTAGCACATAAACTATATGATATATAAACAAAATTTTAATGCAGTTTTTTTAAGTAGTATTCTAATATATATAAAAATCCTCTTTTGTTTTACAATTCAATTCAATAATATTTAAATGAACAAAAAAGTTAAAATATTGACTTTTTCAATGTCACAGCTTATTTCGTGCAAGAACTTTAGGTAAATGTATTTCGTAAATTGTGATCTCTGACACACTTTTTTTTATGGAATCTTTTTGAACACAATATCAGCTTATTTTTTAATATTAAACTTTTTTTTGATACACTGGAAAAAAGCTTTGTTCATTTTAGAGGAACCGGCCCGTGTTTAACAATTGAACAGCGGAAAATGGTCCTTAAATATTTTTAAAATAAAAAAAAATTTGGAAGAATATTGATTCTATGGTATATTGAGGGCCTAGTAATATAAAAAAGTTAAAAAGAAAAATAATACGCGGCGGATAAGGGCCAAAAGTCTCCATATAATATTGTTCAGTGGGCATGAAGACACACGAATTATCCTTTAAAGTACACTTAATCCGATGATATCGACATCAAACAAGCAGTATATATTGAGAATGAACTGGCAAAAACTGTTTCGCGAAAACCGACTACCGAATATGGCGAGAACATAACTTTAATGACCAAGTAACTTTGAAAAAGCCATTTATAAGGGTGAAAATTCAACAGTACCAACTTGATTTTGCCAGGGAGCACAAAAATTGCCCAATATCCTTCCTAAATGAAGGTATTTGCCAAAACGAGACTAACTTTAACATATTTTGATATTTTGAATGCCATATATTTGGCGTGATCGACATACAGAG